>VDFB02339524.1:0-44223 GCA_007258455.2 Sequoia sempervirens | reverse complement strand
GTTCTATGTTCAATAGGGCGAGTGAGAATGTCAAGGTTGGTGACCTCTTCCTCATTCCAATAAATGAATGGTAGGAGCATATCAACCAAGACAATATATCTTTCATCCAAAATGTTGTCATCTTCCACAATCTAATCAGGCACAGGGAATAAATTAACATATTTTACGAATTGGGTGGTCATCCTCATATAGTGCTGCATTCGGACCTCCTTTTCATCATCACAGTTCACCCAGAAGTCTTCAACATGAGGTCGGTGGTCATGTTGTCTCCTAACTTGTTTCTTCAATTTACCATGAGGATCCACTCTTCCTCTGTCTATATGCAAGTCCAGGTGGTATTATGCTAATTCCTTCTTAGAATGTTCAACACATTGGGCAGTAGGACAAGAGTACATTCCTTGCCCAAATGTAATGGGATATGGTACCCCCGCTTAGTGTTTTCAACTTAGCAATGTATGGGCAGTCTGCAGCTGCCGATTAACTTCCAATAGAATAATCTGGTCATTAGGGTAGCGTGGAAACCAATAGGGTCTCCTCGAGAACCCTTATGCTCTAATGTAGGTGAATTTTGGGAATTGGATAAATAGATATCCAAAACCCTTTATAAAAGCCTTGGTGCTATGTGTTACTCTTCTTTCAGGATCTCCTCCCAATACTCTAATTATATGCCTAATGAAGGAATCATTCACTCTTTTGTATTCCCTTTTGAAGTTCTTGTACTGCAATTGGGGATAGCCATCGTATACTTTGAGTTCTCCCTTGTTAGTCCCCAATGTCCCAACATAGAATAGCCCTTTGTATGGAAATTTGGCTGCTAGGAGATAGACTAGATATGAAGTCATATAAAACTGGGAGGTCTTCTTTACTACCATGAGTTGATTATGCAGGTTATTTCTTATCATCTTTTCCCACTAGAATTTAGTTTCACCTTATAGGATATCTTCTATGAAGTAGAACATCTAATCTTCAAAGAATGTAGCAGTAGGTAGGTCCATCACTCTGCTTCGAAGAGTGACCAAATCATGATACTCTTTGTGAAATCACTCCTATATAAATTTTGGGGCACCTTGTTTGCACTTCCTCTCTTTTCCATCAACCATGACTAGTTGATTCTTCTTTTGCATCCAAGGGAATCTTGTTGCCACACATTTTGAGTAAACTCCTTTTCTATTTACTCCATCTTCTCAAAGGCCAAGATGCCAAATGTTTTTCCAATACTCTTCCATCCTTGGCAATTATCTTTTTGTTGTAAGAGTGGTAGCACTCCCAACAGGCCATGACCAACTCTAGAGAAATCAACGTAGGAGGGAAGCCAGTTGCCTTGGACAAGCCACTTTCTTTTATCTTTCTGGCTTCTTTTGTTGTGGGATTAACCACCACCCTTTGCTTGAATTCATCTATATTTACATGCCCAAGGTATTTGTTAGAGACCATGTCCTAATTGGATGCGGGCTTAGAGGTGCACTCCACCCCATGAAATTGGTACTTCATTCGTTCCTTTTCTTCTTTCCCTCTGGGGGTTCTTGCAGGTTTCTTTCCTTTGTCCTCTTTTCTTGTCAACTTCTCTTATGGTCCCTTAGTAGGTTCTAAAAATCCTGCACAAAAAAAGTGCAATAAGTGCATTGACAAATTAACAAGGAAAATGTCCATTAAATCCTACAAACTCATAGTTAGATACATTCAAACACCATTAGAAAATTATGACACTCATCACCATACACCATTTAGAGATCATTTGGACCATTTGCAAAGATGCAGGCCTGGGAGTGTAGTTTTCCCCTCGACAGAAGTCATTTTGAAGAAAGTTGTTAAGGAACGGTGCAAGGAAGGGGAAATCCATAGGAAACCACTTGCATGGAAACTTCTGCATGGTATGTTTAATTGGTAAATCCAAGGTAAAGTCATTTAGCACATGTGAAAATAAGCGATGAGGCACTTCAGTTGTTTTCCTTCATTAAATTATTCATTTTTTGATTATGTGGGTGCAAGGAGTGCAGGTGTAGTCGGTGGGAAAGGCGTTAATGCTTTGTCGTTAAAAGAATGCCAAAAGGTAGATGGAGTTCTACAAGTGGAATTTTGCATGGTAGAACCTGCATTGTCATTTTCCTTCATGAGCTTGCTCAACCTTTCTAAGTTAGAGATTGTGGAGCTGGGTAGTGGGGAGGTCACACGACAGAAGGCTATTAGATTATTGTCGCTAAGGAATGATTACATTGGGACAACATACCATAGACGATGATCTACATAGGTGGGCCCACAAGGGTCACTCGGGCTAAGGTTTTGTGTTGGTAAACTTTAAAGTTTAGCATGGAGGAAATAGTTCCCATGGAGCCCGCATGGCAGAAAGACATAGGTGTTCAGCTGTTGGATAGTGGTGAAAGGTTGATGACTCCCCAATGGCGGAAACTCACATGGGTGGGCCTGCACACTCATTTAGACTAAGTGGTTTTCCAAAGAGTTTGAGGTTGGGGTAGTAAGCAGCGGGTGTAGAGTCCATAATGCGAGACGGTATAGTAGCTTTGTCATTAAACAACGACAGTTGGGTGATGGTGAGCCGCATGTGATGACCCGTAAAACATTTAGGACTTAGCTAATTTTCAAAGTGTATTGGGTTCGGTTTACTCACGAAAATAGCAAAGGCGGAGCCTACAGAGTGGGATGATATGAATGTTCCTCTATTAAGGAACAACGATGATGGCACTATGGTTTGTATACTACAGTTTGCAATTGCAGGTCTGCAATGGCTTGGCAACCTAGTCAATTTTAAACATTAATCACTTTCTAACAATGCAATTGTGGGGTTTCGAGGGCGGGAGTTGCCATTCAATAAGCCATTAAACAATGGACCTACAAGGGGAAATACACCCGCAAATGGGGTCCCACAAACCATATCGACACTTTATTATTCATTTTTCTTCCAATGAGAACCTTGAGGTTTCAAACATGGGTAAACACATCACGAGTGGAAGCCGCAACCATTTGGGTGGGCCGAGCATCATTTAAAACTATGGGTTTTAGTCTTGGGATCCGGAGACTCAATGATACTTGCATTTTAAAACCCTAAGCAACCAATTGTTCAACAAATCTAGATCACAAAAGTAAATGTGAAGTGAAAAATCTTACCTCAATAGCACGAAGAAAGGAAACCCAGTCACCAAACGCCCAGATCTTCTTACTCACGCGCGGGGGTTCCTTCTTCTCTCTTAAATTCAAATTCACCAAAAACAAACAATTTCCCCTCTCTTTGTGTGTTGCAGATTTACAGGTTGAAGATATCCAAAGAGAAATTTTGTAAAGTTGCATTTGTTATCTCATGGAAACTCAAATCCTAGATTTATTTCTGACTACCCAACTGTGAACCTTGGAGAATTTAGGAGTGCAGACACAAGAGAAGAGGACCCAAAAATTAATTTTGAAAAAAGGCCTAAAAAGAACCATTCACCATGGGTGAATGAGTCCTCAAACAACTTCTAGAAACAACATTTTCTAACAACTGCACAAGATTTTCCCTTTATCTGATATGCATGAAGTAAACTATTTCTATTAGTATTATGTTTAGTCTATCAAATCAAATCTTTATATGTAATGAATGAATGCATTTGGTATTTTTAATTCTGGACACAAAAAAAGTCACCCTTCTACTTTTTCTCATGTTCAAGCCCTCCTAGTGGACTTTGGCTTGATTTTTCCTAGATTATTTGTTGTAATGTGGTCAACACATTCATATTAGGTCTTAGACCCTTGTGAATCATTAATACTTCTAGGATGTCTTGTAAAGGTGTTGTGAAGTGTTGTAACTCATTTTCACACTTTTCTAGGACCCTTTCATCATAATTCACCTAAATAACTTCTTTTTATCACTTACCAAGTCTTATTTCAAAGTGTTGTAAAGTGTTGTAACCCACTTTCATGCTTTTCTAGACTTGTCATTACTAATTCAACCCTTTTTCATGTTTAAATGACCCCTTAATACACTTTCTGACCCTTCTTAAGTGTGTTTTTGAGGATATTCCTATTGGAAAACATGTAATCCCCCTTTAATTCCTAACACCCACTTAATTTTCTTAAGTGGGACTAAGTCACCAATAGGGGCGATTTAGTCCTTTTTGGCACAAAACTCAAAATTATTTCAAATTTTTGGTGGGATTTCATTCTCTAACCCTTGAGGTTGGCCTGTGATGTGTTATTTTCAGAAAATTTAGTAAGATAAAGTATAAATAAGGGTTTTTCCTCTCATTTTAACCCCCATTCATTCAAACATTCACTCAAGCAATTAACTTAATCATTCTCAAGCATTCAAGCACTCTAAGCATAATCAAGTCATCCATTGGAGCACTTCATTGCATATCTTTAGATTTATACATCAAGGGTTTGGTAAGTTTATGACATTGCATGTTGTTTATTTATCATTCTCTTTCCATTTCATTTCATTATCTAGGGTTTGATTACCAAAGTGGGGTTTGACTAAGGCAAACCCCAATACTCTAACCCTTAACCATTTTTTCCCTCTTTACATGTGTATTTGCAGAATTTGTAGGAAATTTTTTCAAAGAAATAGGTGTTGAAAAGTGGTCAATAAGTCATCAAAGCTATTCAAGTCAAAAAATACCTAATTCAAGCTTGGAGACTCTTTTTATCCCATTTTCTGCAGAATCAAGACCAAACACCTGTTAGAAAAGCAAGTGCAAACCTGAAGCTACAAGATCCTCTCATGAGATTCCCAAAATTTGTAGGTGGACTAAGTTGCCACCAGCAATGAATTAGTCCTACTTCCAATCCTGAAAAGTGGTTTCTACATTTTTGGATATCCATTTGGCATATTCATATTCCAACAAGCTTTCCCCGAAACTGGGACTAAGTCTCCCAACTTGGCGTAAGTGTCCCAGTCAAATTTTTAGTCAATTTTTTAGGATTCCAGAATCTCTCCACATTATATTTCAGATTCTAGGTGCACCTCTCTAGTTCTGTTAAGTTATTTCATCATTTACTTGCATTTTTCGGTGTTTTTGCATATCACAGTGTGTTTTCCAGCACTTTGCATTTCTTTGGTATTGTGTCATTAAATCATTTTATTTTCAGATTAGTGCATTAGAAAATCATAATTAGACACTTTACATCTCATTTACATTAATATTGAGTGTAGAAATTTGCATTTTGGACCCCATTCTTCTCCTTTTAGGTGAAAAACCCTAGAAGGAGCTTAAAGTAGTCGGGCAATCCAAAATCATTATCCACATTTTGGTGAACTTGACTTTTGAACAAATTTACTTCTGATTTCAAGTGCATCTTAGGTTCCATTTTCATTAGCATTAAACTACATCCTAGGGTTTTAAAAATTGTATTAGTGAAAAGATCAAATAACTCGCATTTTTGCATCATTTTTACATTGAAAACAACTAAAATTATTCCTTTTCATACTGTAGTTGCATCTATGCATCTGAAAGACATAAAATTGCATTCAAAATTTTTGAAAAATCTCAAAAAAATCATCACTGGGACTAATTCAGCACACTAGGTGACTTAGTCCTCCTGCACATTTTTCACTATAATTTCTGGTATTTTCTGGGTATTTTCTGCATTTATGTTTTCTGGTATTGCATTCTTGTTTTAGTTTACATAATTTCTATTATTTGCATTTAATTATTCCTAGATTGCATTGCATTTGCATCCACCCCACCTCTTGTGATATTTGTATGAGTGTTTGGTGCCATATTGATAATACTTTAGTGAGAAGAAGTTCCAAACTCATGGCATCCCACGATAACACACTCATTGTGGACCTTGGGTTGTCTAGAGATCCTACTCCTGGTATGGACAATGGTGCATTAGGAATGGATACTACCACTAGTACACCTTTACCTTCACATACAATGCATGTCGACACATCAAATTCTTACATTCTGCAAGATAAAGTCATTAACATTCATGAGGATTTAGCATATTTGCAACAAAACTTGTGTCTTGAAAACATTTCAACCACTAAAATTCCTGCTATAGAAAAAATCCATAGAATGCTTGAAAGTGATGAGGGATTATATGTTATGAAACAAATTGTTGAGATATACCAAAAACATATTTCTTCCACCTCTAGCACATCTCAACTAGCAAACATTGTGGTTAGCCAAGAAGGATTCCACATTCCTCATCCTTCAACTATAGCATCCATACCTACCTATACCACTCCTCAGGTTACAAGAACCATGCAACAAGTTATTCACATGACTCCTTTCACTATTCCAACTAGCATTCCTAGTTCTTTTGTGGCATTGAATGTTCCATCCTCTACCACCTTCACCCTTATTAGTGTCCCCTTCACTTGTCCCAACATTACATACACTCCATCACCATTCTCTCTTCCACCTCATACCACTTACACTGACCCTCTCATTACACAACCCTTCCACATTGTTTCTTCCATGCAACAAAAAAATCTACCATAAACTAAAACCAAACCGCACCACCCACAGGGCTACTATGTCCATAGTAGCCCATTATCCTTGGAAATATTAAGAACACCGATGCCACGAGGGATTGAGATGCCTAGATTTGAGAAGTACAGAGGTAAAGGAGACCCTACTAATCATGTCAATGCCTATACAACCTTATGCAGTGATTTTGTCCTTGATGATAAATTGTTAGCTAAACTATTTCTTAGGACTTTAAAGGATACTACCTCGGAGTGGTTTTCCTCTTTACCCAATCATTCAATTTGATCATTTAATGAACTTGTTGATGCCTTTATAAGTCATTTCCAAGTCCATATGACTCCCGAAAAGACAATGGTTGATTTAATGAGATGTAAACAAAATGTGGATGAAAAATTAATTGATTTCATTTCACACTATCAGTCATTATATGCTCAAGTAGATGTCAAGATTCTTGATTCACATCTCCAAAATATGTTTATTGAAAACTTACAAACTCACATTCAGGATAAATTGACCATGATGAAATTTCTTTCTTTCTTGTACTTATGCACAACCTTTTGTGATTATCACAATTCAGTTAGTAGTTGTGATGCAAATTCCACTTCCAACTGAACTGAGAAATCTGAATCTAACACTTCAAACAATTTACAACCATTTCAAAAACCAAACAAAGGGTTTTTACAATTCAACCCCCCTCCTCAACAACCACCTCAACCTGTCAACAACCAAGTAGCAGCTATTAAAGCTGCGATACCTTACAATTATGGAGATCCAAAATGATAGTTTACACCATTACCAGACACTCTTCATAACACCATGACCCAACTTATAAAACAACAAAATATTTATTTACCTCTTGTTAAACCATTAGATACAACCAAACCTTTTCCTCCTACAATCCAACCTAACACTTATTGCCATTATCATAGACAAAATGGATATGACACAAAACTTAAACACATAGTACAAGACCTCATCGATTATGGCCGTCTATCTATTTCAAAGGAAATACATCTATTTCCCCACCCAATCAAAATTTGATTGTTTTTACCAATCCTATGCCTAAACATAACATGTCATTCATCAAAGCCAGTGAAACCCGAAACAATGATGTGATTATTTTTCATAAAGAGGATCAATGTCCTACTCCTATCCCACATACACCCTCTATTAATCCTATGGATGAAATGGTAGGAGCAATAGACGTCATCCCTCGTAAGGGCCCAACTAAGAAGAATCTTGATATTACTTTCTCTTCTAAAGATACTCTTTGGAATCTTCCTGATGGTCCTCTCTACATAGCCGCATGTATTTATGATAATCCCACTAATGAGATACTCATAGATCCCGCTTGTGGTGAGAATGTGATCACTGAGGAATTTTTGGTATTACATGATCTTTATCAAGATAACTATGACCAACCACGTGCATGGATCAAAACACTTAATGGTTTTGCATGCCCTATAATCAAATCAATCATTCTTTCGTTACAAATAGGACCTAAGATAGTGAATGTTACATTCTCTATCATTCCACAATCAGATCATTTTTGTCTATGGCTAGGCCATCTATGTCTTTGCTCGATGAAAGCTATTCCTTCAGTCATACACAAATTTTTAAAGTTTCTACATGACAATGATATATTCACTATCTAACATAGTGGCTTTAACCCTTTGTCTTCTAAAGGAAATTTCACCTTAGAAGCCTTTTGGCCAGAGCCCATGGATCCCATAACACCTTGCAAAGAATTGTTTTTCATTGCTTATCAAAAGTCTAAAGCAAAGAAAATTTCTGAATTGTCCCTAAGCAATCACTCCCCATCCACTTTCGAGCTCAACATCCCTGATGAGACAACGCTTCAACCTAAACCTGAAATAGAAAACTTAGATCAACCAACACTAAACACTTCCCCTACTTCCTCCAAATTTCCACAAGATGATGAAACCAACCTCGCCATGCCTCCTTGCATCAAACAAGTTTATAAGGAAAAAGAGAAAGTGATTGACCCATCTCCTTTGGTTCCTAATGTTCCTCCCCCTCGGGAAGAAAAGGATCCTATGGTGAATTAACCTGATCTTACACCCACATAGCTTGAAAATAGAATCAAAAGAAACCATAGTGCTTGGGAGCATAGGCATTGACGTCGTCTCCTTGCTCATCAATTGCAAATTGAAAACAACAAAGAAAATCAACCTCCACCTTTGACAGAAGCAATACCTGATCACCCTCCTCCTCCTAACCCGCCACAAAATAGTATGTTACAACCATCACAACAAAATGATCAAATACAACAGCCCCAACTCTTGATACACCCTTCATTGGAAATTACCATCCATCCCCCCATCGTGATTAATTTGGATGATGATGATGATGAGGAGATCTCTAAAATAGATGAAGAAGTGCATAATGATTTGAATTATTTATTTTCCTCTTCCATGAGCTTAAATGATAAATCTCCCACACCAAGTGAAGAACATGGCACTTCCCCTAGTTCGACACTTGCAATTCTCCCTTTGGATAGTCAATCGCCCTCATAATACATTAAACATGATTGGGAGGCGAATGACCTGTTAGATGGTTGATTTGCATTCGCCTCGCTAGCCTTTTGCAGTTTTCTTTTCTTTTATTTTTCTTGTTTTCTATGTGTGTGTATCATTAACCCTCATGATGTGACGTTTGATGTTCTCCCTCTCTTTGTCACATTCCTCTATTTGTACCTCTATTCTTCTATATGTCATCCATTTAAATTTTCTTTTTCACTTTTTTTTTGTGTTTTCCTTTTGGGGATGATGCAAAGCATTGAGACGCCCTATGTCTCTTCCATGTTGACCCAAAAGTTATTTTTATTTTCTTTTTTTCTTTTGTTTTGCGGTTTCCTTTTGGGGATGACGCGAGGCATTGAGACCGAAATGTCTCCTTCATGTTGACCCAAAATCCTTTTCATATTCCTTTGCCTTTGCCTTTTCATTTTCTTTTCACTTGTGTTTTCCTTTTGGGGATGATGCAAAACGTTGGGACCACAATGTCTCTTCCGTGTTGACCCAAAATAGATTTTATTTTTCTTTTGTTTTTGCTCTCTTTGTGTCATTCTTCTAGTTCTATGTATTTGGGGAATGACAACAATTCTGAGCTCTTTCATAAAAAAATTGCAGAAATGAACATACTGACCCCAAATCCATAGATCCCTTATGTGTTTGGTGTGTTCCTCTCTGGGGTAAATCCCTCTTTCATTTGTTCCCTTTTCATTTGCATGACACAACCTTACTCAGAAACATATGACTTGGCATAGGGGCTTTCCAAGTTGGCTCTCATGTCTTATTTATTTTTGCATTTTTCATTTGCTACTTTAAAGTAATTGCTCACAGAACAGTGTGTAGCAATTCCTTTAAAGTGGGGGATATATTGGAATTATTCATTTGCATTTTTTTTTGTTCTTAGTGCAGCCTTGTTACTTCATACGATGTGTTTGTCACTTTGTGGATGACATTGGGTATGATCTCCTTCATAAGTGTGATCTATCTAAGCATATTACATTCCTCTTCATGGCTTGATGTGACACATTGCATCCCCTAAGTTGTGAATATTCTATTCTTTTATTGGTCCTCTCTTGGAGACATTAGACATAATGTTCTTTAAGTTATAGACCTCGCATGATCTAAACAAGACTCATTTGAACATCTTTTCATGTTGCATTTTTCTTTTACATGGCCACCTTGCATAACACAGCTTGCATGCCTGTGGTATCATTGCATTTGTTCATGATTTCAAAGCATACAAAGCTTTGCTTGTCTCATGAAGCACAAAATGGCATTGTCCTTTGTGGCACCTTATTAAAGTTATCAGGAGGTATAACTTTGATATGGTTGAGCTGGAAGCCCATTCAGAGGCACAACTTCCCCCATAGCCACCTTTTAGGATTTCTCACCCCGTGGAAAACCAAAAATTTTGTGGCCCCAGAGTGAGTATACTTGGGCTTTCTCACCTGGTGGATAGCCATAAGTTTTATCGCCCTAGAGTGAATACACATTTATTTTTCTAAACAAACAATCCTAGATCTAATCCACAACAAGTTGGAAATATGATTGAAGCTTTCTTTCTTCCTTTCTCATCATCATGTGTGTTCCTTTGCATTCATGTTTGATTTTCCATGGGATTGTGATCTTGGGGGCTTGATCATCCCTCTTGATTATCATCTTATGAAGCATTGGTGCATTTAGACCTTTCTTGGTTGCATGATCGACTACTTTAGTGCGAGTTGGAAGCAAGTTCATCCTCTCACTAAAGTAAGGGCTAACTGTGGACATAGAAAAATTAACCCTTCTACTTTTTCTCATGTTGAGGTCCTCCTAGTGGAATTTGGCTTGATTTTTCCTAGATTTAATTTTGTAATGTGGTCAACACATTCACATTAGGTCTTGGACCCTTGTGAATCATTAAGACTTCTAGGACATCTTGTAAAGGTGTTGTGAAGTGTTGTAACTCACTTTCACACTTTTCTAGGAGCCTTTAATCATAATTCACCTAAATAACCTCTTTTTATCACTTACCAAGTCTTATTTCAAAGTGTTGTAACCCACTTTCACGCTTTTCTAGACTTGTCATTACTAATTCAACCCTTTTTCATGTTTAAATGACCCCTTAATACACTTTTCGACCCTTCTTAAGTGTGTTTTTGAGGATATTCCCATTGGAAAGCATGTAATCCCCTTTAATTCCCAACACCCACTTAATTTTCTTAAGTGGGACTAAGTCACCAATAGGGGCGACTTAGTCCTTTTTGGCACAAAACTCAAAATTATTTTAAATTTATGGTAGGATTTCATTCTCTAACCCTCGAGGTCAGCCTATGATGTGTTATTTTCAAGAAATTTAGTAAGATCAAGTATAAATAAGGGTTTTTCCTCTCATTTTAACCCCCATTCATTCAAGCATTCACTCAAGCAATTAACTTAATCATTCTCAAGCATTCAAGCACTCTAAGCATAATCAAGTCATCCATTGGAGCACTTCATTGCATATCTTCAAATTTCTACATCAAAGGTTTGGTAAGTTTATGACATTGCATGTTATTTATTTATCATTCTCTTTCCATTTCATTTCATTATCTAGGGTTTGATTACCAAACTGGGGTTTGACCAAGGCAAACCCTTATACTCTAACCCTTAACCATTTTTTCCCTCTTTGCATGTGTGTTTGCAGACTTTGTAGGAAAATTTTTCAAAGAAATAGGTGTTGAAAAGTGGTCAATAAATAATCAAGGCTATTCAAGTCAAAAAATAACTAATTCAAGCTTGGAGACTCGTTTTATCCCATTTTATGTAGAATCAAGACCAGACACTTGTTAGAAAAGCAAGTGCAGAACTGAAGCTACAGGATCCTATCCTAAGATTCTTGAAATTTGCAGGTGGACTAAGTCACCACCAGTGGTGAATTAGTCCCACTAGTGGTGAATTAGTCCCACTACTAGGCCTGAAAATTGGTTTTTGCATTTTTGGATACCCATTTGATAGATTCCTATTTTGACAAGTTTTCCCTGAAATTGGGACTAAGTCGCCCAACTTGGCGTAAGTGTCCCAGTCAACATTTTCAAGAAATTCCAGAATATCTCCACATTAAATTTCAGATTTAAGGTGCACCTCTCCAATTATGTTTAGTTATTTCATTATTTACTTACATTTTTAGGTGTTTATGCATATCATGGTGTGTTTTCTAGCAGTTTGCATTTCTTAGGTTTTGCATCATTAAATCATTTTCTTTTCAAATCAGTGCATTAGGAAATCATAATTAGACACTTTACATCTCATTTACATTAATCTTGAGTGTATACATTTGAATTTTGGACCCCATTCTTTCTCCTTTTAGGTGAAAAACCCTAGAAGGAGCTTAAAGCAGTTGGGCAATCCAAAGTCATTGTCCACATTAATCTTTCTCCCAAAACCTTTGTTCAGTCATTTTTTCCAAAATTTAGCTTAGGACGCTTTGCACTAGAACATAACACTTTGCAATTATTTTTTAGATCAGTTTTAGGTGTCTTCCACTCATTTGATTTGCATGAGATTTGTATTGAATGCATACAGTCCTGTGTTTTAGAGGAATGTTTCAGTTTGTAAGCCCATTTGGAAGATTGTTGTTGTGATTTTCTTGTTGGAGGGTGAAATTGTATCTTCCTTTCTTGTTAGTGATGAATTACATGCTTCCAACAATGATTTTCACATGACTATTTTGTTGTGAGAGACATCATTTTTTTTTGTTGTGAAAGAAGAGGGTGCATTATCTGTTTGGAAGACCAATTTTGATCAATTTCCTACAATTTTATCTTGTTTGAAAATTTGTGAAGAGTCCATGATTTAGATTGAGAGGTGCTAAAATCTACAAAATTAGAGGGTGTGAATCTTCCATTGAAGGCAGTTTAGAAGCATCATTTTCTGGAATCATTTTGGAGTTGATTCAGTGGGCTCAATTTTCTTCTTATTTGAGGTGTTTTAGAAAGACGTACAATTCCTTTGGAGGCCCAATAGAACTATACTATAGATGCTTGAAGATCATATCTTTTTTCCTATGGTTTTGGAGGATGTGATCAGCATGGTGTGAGGGGCACACAGTGTCCTTTTAGAATTATTGACCATTAGCTTATACACCCCCTTCATGCGATCTGTCCAACATTTATTTCTACAGGTTCAAAATTCTGTAAATTTTTTTTTTGGTGTTGCTTTATTCACATCTGGTAGAAGGAAAAAAATTGCATTTGAGATCCCAGGAATGATTTGTCCCATTGTGGAAGACCTGTGAAGTGGGAATCGATTGAAGTAGCTGCTGTTTGGATATTGGTGTTCATTGAAAACCTCTAGCTGCGTGATTTTTTTTGTTTTGAGAAGCTCATTTTTCCTCAAGAGGTAATGTTTTGGATGGAGTAAAGAGTTTTTTTTTCTATGTGTGGTTTCTTTACTAGGAATAATAGGGTTCCCATCATTATCGCCTCTTCCTTGTTGGGCATGATCCCACTCAAGTTGGGCGAGTAGAAAAAATCAGCTTTTTACTTGGATGCAAACTTTTATCCCACATTGGTGAGATATGTGCAAAAGCAAGTCTCATGGAGGTTTTGTTGGATTGTGGGGAGGCTTTGGCTTTCGTGGAGAGTTTTTTTGTGGCTTGTGGTGACTTTCTTGCATAGTGTGACTGGGAGCTTGGCTGAGCTACTTTTCTCTTTTGAAAATTTTTTCCACCAAATTGTAGTTTCACCATCTATTGCTATAGCTTGAAATTGCAAGTTTTGTAGCTTGAATTTTTCCATCCATTGCCATTTTTTTTGGAAAAATTTATTGGGGAGTGCACATTATTTTTTTTGGGGGGTATAAGTAGTATATTAGTCTCTTCATGTTCATTTGCACAACATGCCAGAACCAAAGATTGAACCACTCACTCCACACAACTATCACACGTGGAAGCTTAAGATGACACAATTGTTGAAATCTTTGGTTAGTTGGAAAATGTTGGATGCCAAACAACCCAAGTTCACTAAGGATTTTGAGAATTTTTTCCATCACAACAAAATGGATGAGGTGAGAGGAATCATAGGTCTCCATGTCTCTGATAATTTGTTGTTTCATACTGTGGAGTGTAAACCAACTAGAGAGGTGTGGGATAATCTTGCTAAGTTGTATGGTAAGGTTAGTTAGTTCAAAATCTTGCAACTTGAAGCCAATATCACTGCTCTCTCCCCAGATGTCTTTCCCACTATTCAGGATTTCCTTTCACAATTCAAGTTGATTTTGTCACAATTGAAAGGATGTGGTCATGCAAAAAATGATTAGGAGTGTGTTTTTTGATCTTGTCAAAACTGAGAGGTCCCTTTCAAGTGTTTTCCTCTACCTTCTATTCTACTATGAATTCCATGGGAGAAAATCATAAGATGCCTTCAATTGAGGAGTTTTGTGATAGATTAACTAGGGAGCAGGCCAAGTTGATTCAAATAGATGCTCTTCCTAAGGGTCATGCCTTGATGGCTAAATCTTTAAGTGGAAAGAACAAGAAATAGAATAAGGATTCTAAGTCTAATGAGAAAGTTAAGGATCCTAATCCTGAGGCCAAAAACTCTTCCAAAGAGGAACCATCACAAAAGAAGATCAAATATGCTTATTGTAAGAGATCTGGACATGATAAGCATAGGTTTTATACTAAGTGATGAAGGACACAACTTGAGACACAAAAAACACACAATAGAGGCAATAACATACTTATTATTAATTTATTGGCAATATGTTCTTGTTATAGAGAAATTACATTCCATAGGATCAAACCCTCACAGGCTGCAATACATGCAACTTTTACTATTTCTCAAAAAAAATCCCTTTTTCAGCCCAATACAACTTTTTATTTTCCAATCCTCCCCAAAATTTTCAAAATGAGTTTTAAATAGCCTTTTTCAGGCTTGGAGCCAAAAATATAATTTGAATTTTGAATGTAGGCAGTTGGGCACCAAAATTTGAAATTTGAAACTCAAAAATTGAGTCCCAATTCGAGAATTAGCAATTTTCCAAAAAAATGGACCAACTTTCGAAAGCCATAACTTTTGATCTAAGACTCCATTTGGCACATCATTTGAACCATTGGAAAGGTATCGAAGTGTAGAATGTGATAAGACTCTGATCCACTATTTTTGATGATTTTTGGGGGTGTATGAGACCATTTAGTGCCTCAAACCAGACTTGGAAGAGTTTTTAGGGCAATTTTGGGAAACTAAAACTTGAATATCTTTCAAACCAGGAATGATCTTGACCTGATTCTTTGACCAAAGTGTTTGTTTTTCTGTCCTGAAGCTTCCCATAAATTTCTTCCTCCTCACGCCTTTAAATTCATACATGCTAAAAATAACAGTTTGACCAGAAAAAGCAGAAAAGCACTTTTGAAAGTTGGAAATTCTTATTCGACAAAAAGGATATCCAGAAATGCAAAAACATTCACAAAAAGCTAACAAAAAGGAAAAATATTTTTGGGTGATGAAGGATTACCCTTACACCATTGGATGCTCCTGCATTAGACACCCATGGTAATTTGAGAAGTGACCCTGTCATGTCTCAGATGGTTGAGGAAAACCCAAACGACCAACCTCTGTCTTAGATAACTAATACAAATCTTCCATAGGCCTTCTTCTCCACTTCACCATATATTCTTCATACTTCCTACTTTTGGTACTCCTTCCCACATGGCTATCCAGGATTGCTTCAATCTCTTCCCTCTTTGAATTAGGTGCGAGAATGCCACACTGTTCCATTGCTGGTCCATTCTCTATGTCACCTTCATGATACTCTATCAAATCTACAACATTGACCACAGGGGAAATATTGATTCCATCTAACAAACCTACCTCATATGTGTTCCTTGTATCATGGTTCTTCAAAATACTATAGGGACCGAACTTCCACATCTTGAACTTGTTGTAGGTTCATATTGGAAACCTTTCTTTCCTCAAGTGGACCATAACTTCGTCACCAATCTGGAACTACTTATACCTCCTCTTTTGGTTTGCCTTAGCCTTATATTGCATATTCATCTTGTTAATGTGTTCCCATACCTATTCATGTAGGTTCTTGCTGTGCTCTACAAAGTCTTTGGTTTCAACACTTGTCTTCTTCTCCTAGTCCATCTTCCTTAATTCTAGAGTGGTCTTAGGACTACCTCCATACATAATTTGGAAGGGTGATCTACCAATGTTCTTAATGATAGAATTGTTGCAAGAAAATTCTGCCTAGGGTAAGATCATGTCCCATCCCTTGGGTCTATCTCCTACCAAGCATCTCAGTACGTTACCTAGACTCCTAGTCACTATCTTAGTCTTCGAATCAGTCTGTGGATGGTGTGTAGAACTAAACTTCAACTTTGTCCTCAGTTTCTTCCACAAGGTCCTCCAAAAGTACCCAACAAATTTGGTGCCATGATCTAAAACTATAATTTTTGGTAGACCATGTAGTCTTACCACCTCTCTAAAGAATAAATCAACAATGTGGATAGCATCATGGGTCTTATGGAATGGGATGAAATGTTCCATCTTTGAAAACTTCTCAACCACCACAAATACTGAGTCATTTCCTCTATGTGTCCTTGGTAAACCAAGAACAAAGTCCATACTGATATCCTCCCACTGCCTCTCTGGTACAAGTAATGGCTAATACAACCCTATATTTTGGCTCACTCCTATAGCCATCTAGCATACTCTGCAAATTTTCACAAATCTCTTCACAGCCTATGATAACTGAGGCCACTAATAATGTTCACTAATAATGGCATTGGTCTTATCCCGACCAAAGTTTCCTTCCATTCCTCCACTGTGCTTCTCCTTGATCAGGTTCTCTCTCATGGAACACCTCAGAATACATAACTGGCTTCCCCTAAACAACATGCCATCTTGGATTATAAAATCCAACCATTTTGTTATGTCTAATTTAACAAGCTCCTTACAAGCTTTCCAAGTTTCTGAAAAATCATGATCTTCAAGATACAAGGTCTTGAGTTCACTGAACCCAACCATCACAATCTACATTTCTATCAACAATGTCTACCTCCTACTCAAGGCATTTGCAACTTTGTTAGACCTCCCACTCCTATGCTTCAAAGAAAAAGTATAACTCTGCAAAAATTTTACCCATTTCAAATGTTTCTAATTCAATTTTCCTTGACCATCCAGGTACTGCAATGCTTGATGATCAGTGTACAAAAAAAATTGTTTTGGAAAAAGATAATGCCTCCATTTCTTTAATGCCTGAACTATTGCATAGAATTCTTGATCATACATAGAATAAATTTTCTTTGCATCATTTAACTTTTCACTAAAATATGCAATGGGCTTACCTTCTTGGCTCAAAACAGCTCCAATGGAATTACCACTGGCACCAATATCCACCTGAAACACCTTATTGAAATCTAGAAGGGCTAAAATAGGTTGATTTGTCACATTTTTCTTCAACATGTCAAAAATTTTCGCTGCTCCTGTGCTCCACTTGTACTCTTTTCTATCCCCTCTCATTGTTTTAGTTAGGGGTGCACAAATACTACTGAAGTTTTTAATGAACTTTTTGTAAAAGCTGGCCAAACTGTAGAAAGATCTCACCTCACTAGCAGTTCTTGGAGTAGGCCATTCCAAAATAGCCTTCACCTTCTCTGGGTCCATTTTAAGAGCTTATGTCAAGACAACAAACCCCAAGTACACTAACTCCCTCTTCACAAAACTACACTTCAAATTAATCAACAATTTCTCCTATCTTAACTTCTCAAAGACTCTATGAGTATGTATCAAATGCTCATCCAGTGTCTTACTGAAAATCAAAATATCATCTAAATACACAATAACAAATTTCCCAAAAATTATTTTAGTACCTCGTTCATGAGCCGCATGAATGTTCTTGGTGTATTGGTTAGCCCAAAAGGTATGACTAACCACTTGTACAATCCTTCTTTGGTTTATAAGGCGGTCTTCCATTCATCACCCTATCTAATCCAAATCTGGTGATATCCACTCTTCAAATCTACCTTCATGAAGTACTAAGCTCCACTCAAACAGTCCATAAGGTCATCCATCCTCGATAGGGGAAATATGTACTTGATTGTTATCTTGTTTATGGCCCTAGAGTCTATACACATCCTCCATTCCCCATACTTCTTTGGTGCTAGTACTACAAGTACTGCACATGGACTCGGGCTCTCTCGATTCAATCCTTTTCTTAAAAACTCTTGAACTTGTTTGTTCAACTCTTCATTCTCTAGATTCATTTTATGATCTACCTTATTTGACAAACTTGCTCTGGTGATCAGGTCAATCTAATGTCTGGTCTTCCTTACTAGCGGTAAACCTTTAGGTACATTATCAGACACAATGTCCTAAAACTCATTCAACAAACCTGAAACTTCTAATGATGCCTCTTTCCTATCTTCTCTATCTAGTCTAGGAATTAAAGCATAATCCATGCATTCGTGTTTCATGCCTTCCAAAAAATTTCTTCCATCAACAAAATAAATTCTAACATTATTGCATACCTTTTCTTCCATCTCCTTTAGGGGTCTCAATTTATGGTAGAATCCATCTTTCGTTAGGGAATAGGTGTTGCATGGTCGTCATGTACAACATGCCTATCGAACTGTCACAACCTTCCCAACAAACATGGGACACATCCATGGGGACAATATCACACAGTACCTCATCACGGTAACTGCCAATCTTGAATTTCACTAGGCATGGATCATTGACTAGAACCTTGTGGTCCTTCTGTAACCAGGTAATCTGATACAAATTTGGATGCCTTTCCCTCTTCAACTTCAACTTCGTGACCATCTCTTTCGATACCAAATTATCGATGCTTCCACTATCAATAATGATGTCACAACATTTATCCTCACATTTGCACCTTGTGCAGAATAGACTCTTCCTCTGGCCTGGTTCCTTCTCCTCATTCAGTAGGGTTCTCCTAACAACTAGGGTTTCTCCCCTTTCAACATCATCAGAATGCTCAAACTGAGCTTCCTCATCTGCATGTTTAACTCTTGCATGACCTTCTGGTCTTTTGTCTATCCTTGGTGTTGTAAAAATTTATAGGCTTGATGCCCTTCTTCACCACATTCGAAACAGGTTCCTCTGAAACCACCTCTCCCAGGTCCTTGTCCAGGTCTTCCTCTTCCTCTTCCTCTTTGTTTACCATTGTTTTGATCATGAGGGTGGTAGGAATTATCATTCTTCTGACTTCGACTGGTACCCACATCTTCAATTTTATTTGATCCTCGTTTTGATTCCCAAAGGATCTTCCACCACCCCTTCTGCCTTGACCTCCTCATTCTCTTTGCTTGCTGTCAAATCTCTTATTTATCTTCTCTTCAACCTTCAAAGAAAATTGGTACGCATCTTCAATGGTGGTCATTCTGAAAAGGCCTAGCTCTTCTTGAATACTTGGCCTTAACCCATTAAGGTAACATGCTACTTTCTCTTTATTGGCCTTTACATGGCCTATTTCGATAATCATTTTGTTAAAATATTCTGTATACTCCTTCAAAGACTTGCTTCCTAAGCTTCAACCCTTGCAACTTCTTCAGCAAATCCAACTCGTAGTCCATTGGAATGAATTACTTCTTTAGTTTATCAACCATATAATCTTATCGGGTGATCTTTCCCTTTCCTCTCCTAATTATTTATAGTTGGACCTCTTTCCACCAAATATTGGCGTGGCCCTTCAGTTTTATTTTTTGAAAAATTGATTGGATTTGGATCCTCTATCTCTTCGTACTCGAAATATTCCTCCACCTCATTAATCCAATCGATTAACTCTTTTGGGTTTAGATTTCTGGAATAATTGGAAACTTTGATTTTGGGTCTCTTTCCTATCTTGGAAATGGCCCTTAATATCCTATCTTGATTTCGATATTCTTCTTCTCCCATCTCATCCTTAGATGGATCTTCAACCTCTTCTTCATCTTCACTGTCTTCCCTTCTTCTCGGGTTAAACTCTCTTCTCAACTCTTCCTGCAATGCATCAATCTGTCATTAGAGGGCTCTGAAACCCTCATCTGCCAAAGTATTTCTCCCACCAACATTTTTGGCACCACCACACCTATCATGCATTAGTCTTGGAGGAATTTTGACCTCGAACAGACAACCATGAGTCCTATGTGAACCGCCTCACGATCAGTGATTTGTCCACATGCTTAGGAACAACCCACTTCGATACCACTTGATGAGGGACACAACCCGAGACTTAGAAAAACACACAATAGAGGCATTAGCAAACTTATTATTAATTTATGGGAAATATGTTCTCGTTATAGAGAAATTACATTCTAGAGGATCAAACCCTCACAGGTTGCAATACATGCAACTTTTACTGTTTCTAAGAAAAAATCCCTTTTCCCCAAATATAACTTTCTCTTTTCTAATCCCCCCCAGAATTTTCAAAGTGAGTCCTAAATAGCCTTTTTCATTCTTGGAGCCAAAAATACAATTTGAATTTTGAATGTAGGCGGTTGGGCACCAAAATTTGAAATTTGAAACTCAAAAATTGAGTCCCAATTCAACAACTAGCAATTTTCCAAAAAAATGGACCAACTTCTAGAAGCCATAACTTTTTGATTCAAGAATTTGTTTGACACATTGTTTAAACCATTGGAAAGGTCTTATAGTATAGAATGTGCTGAGAACCTGCTCTATTGGTTTTGACAATTTTTATGCCCATACAAGACCATTTAGTGCCTCAAACCAGACTCAAAAGAGTTTTCAGGGAAATTTTGGGAAACTAAAACTTGAATATCTTTCAAACTGGGAATGATCTTGGCCTGATTCTTTCGCCAAAGTGTCTGTTTTTGTCCTAAAGCTTCCCATAACTTTCTGCCTCCTCATGCCTTCAAATTCATACTTGCTAAAAATAGCAATTTGACCAGAAAAAACAAACAAGTAGTTTTGAAAGTTGGGAATTCTTATTCAATGAAAGGGTATCCAGAAACACAAAAACATATACAAAAACTAATAGAAAGGAAAAATATTTTTGGGTGATGTAGGATTACCCTTACACCACCAGATGCTCCTACATCACTAAGAAGATTGATGAGCTTACTCACCTTCTTTAGAAGAACAACATCTCGCTGCCCTCATCAGAGTCTCCTTCTTCTTCTTCCGCATCTCCATCTATATCATCATCCAAACCTACACAGACAGGGAATGCAAGATTCACCAATGGGATGAAAGGTAAAGAACTCTTAGCTTCCACTATTCCTAAAAATGGGCAATGGCTTCTTGATTCAAGTGCATCTCAACATATGGCATCTTCTATGGATATGTTCTCTTCTTTTGAGCCTTGTAGTCCGCCTAACATTTTGATGGGTAACAATACTTACATGAAAGTTTGTGAAAAAGGTTCTATTGATATGGGTGAAGGATCTTTTAATGATGTTCTTTATGTACCCTCCATGACCACTAATCTTCTTTCAGTTTATCAAATTACTCATCATGCACAAGGTAAGATTGTTGAGTTCACTACTTATCATGTATACATTCGGGACATACATACTAGAGATATCATTGCTACAGGGGTGGTGGATCATGCACCATGCTTATATTCTTTTTCTCATTTTATTCCTGATGATGATGTTTCTTTGGCTAATGTTCACACCCTTCCATCAAGGTTGAATCATGTTTGTGAGGAGAAGTTTGGTCACTTGAACCTTGGTGTTCTTGAGACTAGTGTTGAGATTCCTCTCCCTTCACCTCTTGCTTCTTCAAATTTGAGTTCTTCTCTTGAGCAGGTTGGTCATAGTTTTCCAAATCTTTCTTTATTGGATGAGTATTTGACAAGCATCTCATATTTGTTTTTGGAGTCTCGTTTTCTAGATTTGGGAGACATACTTGAGGGGATTTCTCTCCTCTTTGATGACAATTTTAGTGTGGTTGTTCTCCTGGGTGCTCCAACCATAAGTTTGGTGAAATATCCCAAATTTAGTATAAAACCCTATGTGTTTGAACCCTAAGCCTATTTTTCTATGTTTCACCTTTTATCTTTGGGATCTAAATGACTTGGAAAGATGGGATTTTTTAATTTGTCAAATCTCTAGTGTCTAGTTCTCCTAGGTTAGAATCTTAGTTGGACCAAATTTATAAATTGGAGTATATGATTTAAAGACAACTTTCACCAATATACAAGTGGTAGATATGTGGATTATGATATGATGAGTTTATTTCCATTTCAAAATTGAAATGTACTCTAAATATTTATCCTTGTAATTGTTAAATTCTCTTGATTTCTAGATGATCTCCTACATCAAGTAATTACACAAATGAATGTGTAAAAATATCAAAACAAAGCAATTAATCACACAGACATATTATTAAGTTGACTCACAAAAACTAATTATGTAGTTGAATTGAAATCTTTAAATTATAAATTCAATCTTAAGTACCCCAGGATCAATCCTATATACCCAAATTTAAATTTGAATAAGAAAATGATTATTTAGAAAAAAAAATACATTAAAAAATGCACTAAAACGTCTTGGTCCAACGGTACGCAAATTACAATGAGCTGGAAAATGGTGGCTGATATGAAAACCCATGATCAGTACAGTAAGGAAATTACCCAAGAAGTGAAAAATGTGTCATTCAAACGGTGGAACACGAAAAGTCAAGTCGAGTTTGCCTTTACTTCGTTCCTGCAGAACGAGACTTTCTCTAAACCAGTTAAAGCTCTTGTCGTACTCAATTTTGTCCATTAAAATCAACGAGATTTTGACTGGTTGCTGCCTTTTGATGTCAAAGTTTTTTTTCAGATTTTGTAATCAGTTGTTTATATGATTATTAAGATTCTCAATTTTAAGTTAAAAGAAAGTTGTGACAATTGAAATTGAAGAAATTTAGATAATTGAAATTGGAGAAGTTAATGCTTTGTAATTAAAAAAATCAAATTGGATTTTGGATTTGAGATAAAATAATTGAAATTGGAGAAGCTAAGTGTATACAATACAATCTTATCTAAGTTACTTCATCTGAGTTCTATGTTTCCTTCATAAGCAAAGTATGTAATGTATAAAATCATTTAACATGTCACAACTATAGACATGTAAAATAACCAAGAATGTTAGTGTAATTTATATTGATGTCTCTATGTATCACAAGAATCTAATGCCCCTCCACCCCTAAAATGGGAGAATCCTCTAAGATGACATGCTCAAATGTATGTGGAAACCTAATCATGACATCTCATCATGTAATAGTTCTTTATGGGACAAAGAGGTATATAAAGTTAATATTACCCACATATTTGCCAAAACCATTACAAGTTCACCATGTATCACGACTCATTTCACCAATACCATAATGACTTCATGCTAATCCTAGGGCCATAACCGCCTAAAAATTACAATATATGTGTTTTATCTAGGTCTAATTCACTCAACATTTATATGCACCATTTTATAATCATGTAAAATTTTCTACATTATTACTATACCATTTAAAAATCTTGCAAAATTCACCAAATCTAGATTGATATAAATACAATCGAACTCTAATTAATCTTTTACACATTTTGTTCAACTCCGAGCTCTTGATTATGATCATATGAAAGTTAAACTACAACCTTTAGCAAGTTAGTGAAAGCCTGAATGTAAGCGATCATTTATTTATAATGTTATAATATTATTTCTCTTCGTCATTTTTACTTCATTATTATCGATGATATTGAGTAGGGAGACATCTAGGGCCTAGGGATTTATATTCTATGATTCCTTCTTAAACAAAAATAAATTTACTTATAACTTTCATTTCATGAGATGTGGAGTAGGAACAAGTTTCTTGAAAGTGGTGAAGGGAGTTCATCAAAATGTAGAACACATAAAATTTTACTTTGGCAAAGTTTGCGGTCCATCATATGGAGTTAAAACATCAACACTTGTACCATATAAATTAATGAACAAGGCAATACCTCAAAGGAAGATTAGAACGAGTCAATTGACTCGAATGGCAATGCCATAGATGATGTTCCAAGGGATACTAGAGTATCCAAAATTATAATATGAATAAATTAACATCAACAAGTGGCAAGGAAGATGTAGATCTTACATGGAAGGGGAAAAGAAAAGGAAAATAACAATGGAGCATGAGTGGGAGATGAAATGGATTTTTTTGATTGATTGGGTGTTAAGTACACATTTATTAAATCAATGGAGAATGTAAACAAAGATGAAGCTTCAAAAAAATGCAAGTGTAATATTTGTAGTTGGAAATATCATAGGGACAAGAAGTTGCAACTAAAAATGAATACTATAAAAAATTACTGGTAAAATTTATGAAAAATAAATCATAAATGGAAAAGAAAAATCATTGATAAGATGGAAAACAAAGAAATAGTGTCTTCATATTAAGTATTCCCTCAAATATGATGCACATATACAAAGAAAGGTGAAATTGTTTCATGTCAAGGTTCAATTGAAGCTCAATTTTGAAAGGTGGTATAATCACAAATGGGCAAAAAAAATTAGTTGACTGTTGTTTTTCATATTTTGACTAGAGGGAATTCTATGACAAACTACCTATAATATAATAGTTTATCATCTTTTATGGGAATTCCTATCTTTCTTAACAAATATTGGCTAGTAAACAGTGGATGGGGATGGGAAAGCTATTTTTCTAAGGTGGAAATATGAGATTTACATGAAAAAAAGAGTTAACCTTTATTGCATTATCTTTAGATGAAGTAATGTCTATGGATAATAATTTTTGGATATGTATGCATGCTTATATTGTAGAAAAATACATCTACCAACCTTATCTACTCTCTATTTATAAAATGAATGAGAATACAACATTGCAAGATATATTTGAACTAGTTAAGAAATATTTGAATGAAATTGGAGGTATGGATGGCTATATAAGTGCCAAAAATGTGGTGTGTGTAGGGGCTAATGGAGCTTCAGTAATGCAAGGTTATAGGAACAATATTTTCATAAAGATACAAGCTACTTCTTCACCATATAAGATTGTTATTCACTACTTGGCCCATAAAATAAATTTAGAATTTAGAATTGTAAGTTTTCTACATTATTAAAATTTGAAGATCTAGTCCATGAGCTCTACTCATACTTCTACCAATGTCCCAAATGGTTTATGAAATTTCATTATTTTCAAGGAATAACTGCAGAAAATAATCTTCTTAAGGATGTTGATACCAAATGGATCTTCTTGCATGGGCCAGTGCAACAATTTTTTTTAGAATATCAATCCTTGATTGGAGTAATGTACAAACATCACCGAGTTGTTGTGTGAGGGGGAAAATCATAGAGCGTAAATGAATAAATGCAATGAAGTAGAAGCTAATCTAAATAAAAAAAAATTAAATATAGATCTATTCCTTATTGAAAACACACAATGAAATCCTACGATTATGAAAATGAATTCAAAATAAAAGAAAGGTTACCATCCCATGTCAGAGTGTGTTCACAAGATGTCAAGTTGTTCATATCACTATGAAGCCTCCATTTTTGTGTGCGAGAGCTTTGAAAAATGATGCGTGTGTTGTTGATCAAAGATATGTTCAAGCTTTGTTAGTGGTGATTAGGAATATCGACAGTACTTCATTGTGTAAATGATTTTGATTCTTTGATGCTTTTTTGAGAGGAAAGAGGTTTGTTATATAGAAATTGTGATTTGAAATGGATGATTAGGATTAAACAATGTTGAATCAAGATAAATGGTTGAAGGTTGTTGAGAGGATTTAGACATGAAGAATCTATGCAAAATAGATTACATTTTTAGTGTGATTGAAGAAATAGATTGAATAATCTATGGGATTGAGAAATAGATTGGTTAGTTAGAGATATAGATTGATCAGTTAGGAATAGATTGATCATTCATGAATAGATTGAGAAATCAGGGGATCGTAATTTGCTCAATCAAGAAAAGTGATTGAGAATGATTAATTAATTGATTTAATTCATTCATTCATTTTGGAGTTGAACGTGCAAACCAAGTTTGACTTTTGCAAACAAAGTTGCATTAGTTTGATTTGATTTTTGATAATGTTTTTGAATAATTTATTCAAATTTGGAGGGAAAGTGAGTTAATTAAATTATTATGATTTAATAATTTAATCGACTTAGGGGAATAAAGTGATTTAGCAATGTAATTAAATAAATGGTGTTATTTAAATAATTAGGACAAAATAAAGTTAAATTGGGATTTTATTAAATAAATTTAATTTATTTAGTTTGTCGAAATTGATGAAACGTGAATTAATTAAATAATGTTGTATTATTCATTTAATAGTAGAAATAGGGTTTCAGGACATTAAATAAATAGAAATTATTTAATTAGCCAAAAATGAATGAAAAAGTGAATTAATTAAATATTGTCGTATTATTTAATTAATAGGGGAAATTAGGGTTTTTGATGTAATTGATGTGAAATGCAGTGATATTTGATGATAATGATGTTGATGATGTGAAAATGCCATTTAATGTGTGTGATAGCTATTAGGTCAATTTTACATACATCTACAACTATAAATAGAGCTCCTACCATATTACATAGGTTAAGTGACATAGAGACATTAAATTTATCTGGTATTCTCCCCATGTTGGTGGAAATGGACATTCTTGTGAAAACATCCCAAGAAAGAACCATGTATATTTTAAAATATAGTAAACTATGTAAAATGATATGTATGACCCTCGATCATCTCTCTATTAGAGCAACCATTTATAAATAAACAATTTAGTAGTTGGAACATGATGACAAATGTGAAAAATCCTATTTTTTCATAAAATTTAATGCAAGAAGGGAGTTACATGTCTGTGTACATGGATTTGAGACACTGATGCACCATTTTACTAGGGTTAGGCACACTATCCAAGAAGAAATTATTATAGGGGAATAATTGACAACATTACTAATTATGTGAGTACTACTTTAAAGATTATTGCGAGATCTCTTTCTCAAATATTAGAGATTGATTCCCTCGTAATGGATCACTTGAAGACATGCCTATTATGTATCCTCAATATTGGATCAACTATAAACAAGTTGGTTTTCATAACAAGATAAAGACCTTGGTTAATCATTTTTCCAAAAGTTCAAAATTTAATGGACAACAAATAAAATCGTTTGAAGAATAAGGAGTTTGTCATTGATGCATTTCTTGGCAACATGAGCATGTGGGATGAGCACAATTTTTATATTTATTCATTGCAGTGCCATCAATGATGTCAACATTATATTCTGATATGGAGATCATGGTGTGGATTAGTTTGGATAACTTGAGAATGTTTGAGGATGCTTATCTAGTACAATTTTGTAAGAAGGTTTGATCTGGTGAAAGTGGTTGATATAAAAATTTACTAAGTGTCAATATATGTAACTCTATGTACAAACATCTAATTTTTGGGACCGCATTGGTCCACTATATAAGATTGTTGAAAGTCCAAGATACTGAGAGGGGGGGTGAATTAATATCTTCTTAAATTTTCTGATCAGATATAATCCAACTATTCCAATGCATACAATAACAAAGATAAATAAGAGCATTAATAGAGCATGGAAACACAAGACAGATGAACACAAAAAAGATTACGTGGAAAACCCACAATGGGAAAAACCATGGTGAGTGTTAGCTCACAATATAGTATAACCAATTATAAAATATTACAAAATGGGTGGCTCACTGCCAGGACTCATTGTCCAGAAACAAAGGCTTGAAATACCTACAAAATTACAATGATTGAATGACTTTCAACCAGAAAATGAACTGAAAGAGTACACCTAGAGAGTGCAGATTCAATTCCAAATAAATCTTAGTAAACAAACTTGACACACTTCATCATGTTCACACTATTTCACATCATCGTTTCACTTCTTCAAAAAATATCTGTTATATATACCTAATCTCTTCACAAGAATCAATTAGGTTGGCCTAATTAGATACACTTCTTATTGGAAGTTTGTCAGATGCTATATCGTGTTACTGATATATGGTTGTCATTGATATCAACACTATTAGCATTATTGTACTGAAGGTTGTATATGTCAAGGATATTGAGAAAATTGTGAAAGAAAGAGCTATAGGTTTCCAATGGAGTAGTGAAGGTCATGAAGGTATTTTGTTTTGTACTTTGAAGACCATTTTTTATGGACTAAAGGGTTTATTGTTGAAAGTATCTAGTTCATCTACCAAAAGTTTTAGAGGTTCGCGTGAAGATTTGATCGTGTTATGGATAGTTGTGTTCTGACAATGTTTATGTGGTCTCTGTCAGTATTTTTGATTGGAGTTTATGTGATTCTAGTAATTTCTATTGTTTTGGATGTCTCTTTGTTAGTTTTTGTGTTTGTGGATGTTTCTAGATCATTCTCCATCATTGTTGTATGTCCGTGTTGATCAGTGTGCTCGTGGTCAAATATTTTTCTTGTACATGTTCAGGTTTTCATGTTCTTGACCAACATGATGGTGGTAACGTGTTGCAAATCCTTGGAGATTGAAATTTGAATGTTTGGTGTGCTTGTGGATATTGTTTTGGGTCGTATCATTGTATTGGCTGATAGTGTTTAATTCACATTGAAAATTTAATTATTAATTTGGGCTGACATTGTAAATATATATTTTTTTTTGACTAAGTGGTTAATGTAATTCCATGATGCAGATATATATGAGTGATTGGTTGAAGGAAGTTAGTGTGTGAAGTGTGAGAAAATACAGAGAGTGAAACTGTGCGAACATTGATCTATTCATTCTATTGCAGAGCAGAGTGAGAGTGAAGAGTGAAGGAGTTTTTTTGTGCTTAACTAGAATTATAATTGGGCTTGTGTAGAAGCTATTTGCTTAGTTCATACCCTCCAGATTTAATCCTATTTTGTATTGTTGGGCAGTGAGCCCTATTGTATTTGAGCAGTGAGCTCTAGGCAGTGTGCTTGAATACATGTGCATTCCCCTTACTATTTTCATTATACTTTTAATAGGGTATAATATTGTGGACTAACATCCACCATGGTTTTTCCCCTAACAGGGTTTCCACATAAAAATATTGGTGTTCTCTATGTTTCTGATGTGTTGATTGCTTATGGTTTACTATTCATTCATTAGATTTAAGTTTAAGTCAAGTAAAGATTGAAAAGTTTAATATTTTGTGACAACTGATTCACCCCCCCTCTCAATTGTTTGTCCTTGTTTTTGCAACACTTCTTAATCACAAAAATTTCATCTTTTGGCTTCAAGTGTTCACAAAAAATATTCTCACAAACCAATTAAAACATTTCACATGCTACATCATGTCAGCTCAAACCAAAAATAGTTCACACAAATGTTCTTTTTACAAAATTAATCCACAAAATCACAATCAACCCAGGAGGTCGGCTAGGAATAGACCTCAACACAAAAAGAAACTAACAGAGTAATACCGCTACGCCGTACGAGCACCAAAGCACATAATATTCTGAACATGCATGTATCCAACAACCATAATCAACCTCTCAAAACCACAGACAATGGTTGCCATCTTTGGAGAAATCTAAACTAGAATATCGAAGGATGTAAAAAAAATACCAGATCAGATACCAGACCAAAATACTAGAGTAACCTCAAACTTGTTCTTGCAATTGTACCTAAAATATCATGATGACATCAATGACAACACAAAATAACAAAACTTCTTCATTTTTCTAACAATCTCCCCCTTTGTCATTGATGACAACATGTACCAAAAGGAATACTTACAAAAACTCCTTATTTACAGCACTGCTCCCCCTAACTCACACTTCTCCTTTTTACACCAACATTTCATTGTACTTCACTCCCCCTTTGACATCAAGGACAAAGGGTGTGCCAAAAACCAACTGAAAAAAAAAAAAAACAAAGAGAGCAAAGAGGACATGTATCAACGGAGGATGACGAGCCTTAAAGCTCCTTTAGATTACCTTCCTAGACTATTTTTCCTTTTTCCCAACCATCCCTTGATGTAGTCAACATCTTGTTCAGAGATTCCAGCTCTATTAGAGTTTCTTTAGCACCATCTAGAGTATCAGGAATCAAGTTTCTCTTCTCAAGCCTTTTAGTGCATGCCAGAGCCTCTCCAATCGAAGTGTATTCCACTCTCACAATATCACTTAACTGGCTGAAATTTCTGATTATTTCTTCCTTTTATTTCTACAAGGAAAATATTTTTTCTTTGTGTAGTGATGGCCTTCCAGGTTGACTTGTCTTTATCTTTTTATACACTATAAGTACCAAAAATGACAAACTATTGAGACTCAATGGAGTCCATGACAATCTTGTTATTTTGAGTGGCATCCGATCACTTCAAGCAATAAGAGAGAACAACATCTACCTCTGACTCACAAACCTTCATCACTTCCAGACTCTTTTCTACACATGAGTGTGCAAGAGCACATTTGTCATGTAAAGCCAACAGTCTTTTCTTTGCAAAATTTTCTTCTATCTCTTGTCTTGTCTTTTCATTAAGCCCAAAGGAATATTCCTTGAAAGAGTCTAACAACAATCTCATATTTTCAATAGGGTGAGGGATGTATCAATGGATGCACTAGACATAGCTTCTAGCAAAGCTTTCAGAGCATCTTCTATCAGTTATGTTCCCTTTTGATGCGTTTCAAGAATTTCCTTTCTTCCAGATGCTTGCATAGCATCACCCAACACAACTTTATGTATTGGAGACATCTTTTCTGCATAAACATATCCTTCAATCATAGGGAGTTTCAAAAGTTCCTAGGGAATAATTGGTTGAAATTTGATTTGCTTGGATAACAAACCTTTCAGTACATCACCATCAGAGGATGAATCACCGGGATGCTTCAAAGATTTTACAAATTTTTTTCTTCTTCATTTTTCCCAGAGGATTCTACAACTATATTTTCTTCCTCTCCCTTTTCCTTTTCCTTATCTTCCTCTACTACCTCTTCTTCTTCTTCCTCTTTCTTTTCATCCTTTTCACCTTCATCTTCACCTTTATCTTCATCCCTGCTATTTTCATTGTTATTTCCTTTGTCTGTATCATTATCCTTTTCTTCCTCAGCATTATCTTTTCCTTCTTCTTTGCTTCCTTTATTTTCTTCATCATTACCTTGCTCTTTTATGCCTTTTTCTTCTTTAGTATGCTTTAGATGAGTATCATTACGCATTTCAAGCTCAATCTCTCCTTCATTTTTCTTTTCACCTTCTGGAAGAATATTTTTATCACCATTATCAACTTCAACATCATCATTTTCAGAAATACCTTCATTACCTGTATCAGGAGGAATATTTTCCTCAGCATCTTCGACATCAACATCTTCATCAGCTTTCAACATGCCATATTTCTTTGCAGTTTCTCAGATCACCTTTGCTGTTTCCTTTCTTACCTTCTTTGTCAACCTTTTATTTCTTGTCATCAACATGTTTACTCTTTTCTTCATCCTAAACATATTTGAGCAAATCTTTTTCAAAGATTCCAAATTATCAGGGGTCAAGGAAGACCCTATCTTATCATATGCAACATTTATAATTTTCTCTTCAAATCCAACTATTTCTGCTCTTCTTTCCATTAGTGCTACCCACATACTTTCAAGTACATCTTTCCTTATTTCATCCCATTTAATATCTAAAATAACAGCATATTGAATGACATCTAACAACAGAGTTTTCTTATCTTCTTCTTTGACATTGTCATAGTATTTTGTTGTGGGTTGTAACATATTTTCAAAATGTAGCAAAGAATTGACAGTTGCCTCTAATTTACAGCGAGGACTAGAACTTACCAGATTGTCCTATTTTTCTTTCTGATCCACAAAAGCTTCACTAGACACCTTAAATTTTTTTAGTTCTGGTTTGGTGTGCACATGAACACCAAATTTTTCCGCCTCCTCATCATCAAAAGATGATATTTCATGCACTCTCTTTGAACCAAAAACTTCTGTAGAAGCACCTTCACCAAAGGATAAATCTCCTCTTCTTTTCCTTGTCAATTTTGCATCAAAATCTTCTTCTTCGTTCTTGTCATTAGTAACACTAAGATTCTTCTCTCTTTTTGCTTTCTCTTTCTTTCCTCTCTTTGTAGGGGAAATTAGAGGGGTATCTTTCCTCTTCTCGGATCTAGTGGTAGGTCTGGAGGAAACATGACATTTACCTATATCAACTACACTAGGCTCAATCTTAGATGCAAGGGTTGCACAGGGTTTTGCAGAGGTATTCCTTTCGGATCTCCTAGGGCTAGATGATTTTGCTTCTAGTTGTGCTCCCCTATCCCTTCCAAGGGCAATTTCCTCATAGTGAAACTGGCATATTTAAGTGTTTTCTTCACTTTCCTCCTAATCTTAGGCTTTTTTTGTTCCATATGAATCTTTATAGACTTTTCTGCATATGTCTCAATCTGAGGTTTGTTGGGGTCCTTTGGATTCTTTAGCAACATTTGCACATAACCTTTAGCTTCTTCTTTTGTTATCTCATATCCAAGAGGTTGAATCTAGATAGTTTGAGGTTCTACAACCTCAATCATGCATTCATTAGTGGAGACATAAAATATGATTCCATTCTTATACTTATCCACATTTTTTCTTAGAATCCTATCCCTTTCATTCATATTTTTTTTGAATAGAACAAAGAATGTTGTTAGGGCATCCTCTTGAGCATTCAAATTACCAAGATTATGAATATAATAAAAAAATTGATGTCCTATAGGTCTAGATGGGTTCCAAAATACTTCTTCATTCTTCCTAGGGAGTCTTTTCATGAAATAGAATAGCAAACAATCAGAGAACCAAATTTAAATGCATACTTTCTTTCCTTCGATGACTTCACATTCTCAAACAGTTGTAATCAGAGCAACTCACACAAATCATAATCAACACCATTCATGACCATATCAAATCCAGTGTAGATAATAGTAGCCAAAACAAAGTTCTCTTTGTTTGTGAAATATATCTTGTGACCTATCTTGAGAGATGTATACTTCACTATTGTATTAGTAATGGTTTTCATTGCTAAAGCTCTTTTATCATATTTGGCTCATGTATGTTCTTCTACAACCTCATTCTTTACAGATTTTAGCACGGGCACTATACCTTTATCCCATAACCTTGTAATGACCCTAATCACCTCTTTTGTTATAAGATGTGGCTGGTCAGTCCATAAAAATTTGTCATGGATTCTGCTTAGAAATGACTTCACAAATTTTTCATCACAACTGAAATTAGGGAAAGTGTTCCACAAGTTCAACCTTTTATCAATCACATTCGAATACTCAAGTTTTACCCTAAAGTCATCGCCAATAAGCTCATTTTTCTAGATGTCAATTAGATTTTCATGATTTTATTCTTCAAATTTTACTTGAATCATCATCCTAGTATCCTTGGTCGACATTACACCATGTGGAATTGATGAAAATGCACCCATGGGATCATCTTCAAAAACTTTCAAAGAATATTTTCTGTAAGAGGGCCTCAACATCTTTGACACTTGCACAACAACAGGGGTTTCCATTCTACCAGTTTTAAACCCAAATAACTTAACCAAAGCGAAAATGCAATTGCTCAGAAGATAAAAACTTCCTTTTTTCTGCACGACAAACGGTAACTGGGGTTTCCACAATTCGAACTCCAATTCTCTTCAAGAATGCTCAAAAAGCTCTTCAACTTCTTAAAATCCTTGAATGATCAAAGTGCCTTAAACATTTCCCTTATAAAATAACAATCTACCCTAATTCACATTAAATGTGGTAGAATCCAAAAAGCTGCTAAAAATTGTTTCTTCACACAGACAAACTCTAATTTACTTCACAAAAGATCATCCCTTCATATTTTCTATAGTTCCTTTTTCAAAACCTTTGAATACTTAATCTTCATGATTCATCCTCATGCCAACCTCTGACACACTACTTATCCAGGGGGTTCTTATGATTTTCTAATAATGCTCCCCCTTCAACCTGGCTAGGTCTAATTATTGAATAAATTGTTTGTACCGGATGAGGGCACAGACTCATCAGAAGTCTTAGGTTCTTTCTTTTTCCAAATCTTATTAATCTCTTGCTTAATCTCATCTTTTTCAACCTTCTTCATAGATTCATTTTTTTCCATTGGATAGGTTTCCTTACTCTTCTTGCTTATGCAGACTCTTGAAGCATGCCCTAGTTTGTCGTGGTTATAGTAGACAATAATTTTTTGATTGGACTAATTTCCACTGACTCTTGTTCTGCATTGATTAGCTTTATGTCCATACTTGTTGCAAGTATAGCAATATCCATTAAAGGATTTATTCATTATTCCTCCATAAAGTCGATTCATCATTAAAGTCTTGCATTCACTTGCCCTATGTCCAATTATTTTGAATGCAAAGAATTTACCAGTAAAAGGACTAGGGAACTAATTTATTCTACTCCTACATTTTGTTGCCTTGTGACCAAATTTATTTCATGAAAAACCAGTGCCATTAAAAGAAGGATGCCTTTGTGCATTAGGCTATCTCATCAAAGGTCTTCTAGCATATTTCTTTGAATTTCCTTTATGCTTTCCTTCATAATGAGTCTTTTGATTATTTATAGTCTTAGAGCCTTCTCCAATATCATTTCCCATACCACTTTTATCTTTACTCAATTTATGTCCTACAATCAATTCATCAATCCTATTCAAGCTAGTTTTGAAGTTGTTTTCATAGAGTTTCACCTTTTCCAGATCCACTTTTAGATTCACAATTTCTTGTTCAAGCTTACTGCAATCTTTAGACTTGCTTTGTATCGACCTATTCAAACATTCTTTTATTCTTTTCTTCTCTTCCACTTGCACTTTCAAACCAGTAATCTCTTCATTTTCCTTCTTCAACTGATTAGTTACTTCCTTATGCCTATCTTTGAACTTTTTCAATTGCTCCTTAAGTTTCTGGACACATTCATTTGCTTCATTAAGGTTCTCTTTCAGATCTCTTTTTTCTCTTTCAACTTTATCAAGATCCTCAAGAGCAGTCCAAAGATCTCCTTTGTCATTCATTTCATCCATCTTCAGGATATCCCTCAAGCTGTTAGGCTTAACTGGAGGAACAAAGCTTTGATACCAAAATTTGAAAGTCCAAGATACTGAGAGGGAGGCTGAATCAATATCTTCTTAAATTTTCTAATCAGATACAATCCAACCATTCCAATGCATACAATAACAAAGATAAATAAGAGCATTAACAGAGCATGGAAACACAAGACACATGAACACCATAATTTTTACATGGAAAACCCAAAATGGGAAAAACCATGATGAGTGTTAGCTCATAATATAGTATAAATAGTTATAAAATATTACAAAATGGGTGGATCACTGTTAGGAATCACTATCTAGAAACAAAGGCTCACTATCTAAAGAATTACAATGATTGAATGGATTTTAGCCAGAAAATGAATTGACAAAGTACACCTAGAGAGTGCAGATTCAGTTCCAAATAAAGCTCAGTAAATGGACTTGACACACTTCATCATGTTTGCACTACTTCACATCATCACTTCACTTCTTCAAAAATCTCTATTATATATACGTAATCTCTTTGCAAGCATCAATTAGGTCAACCTAATTAGATGCACTTCTTAATCACAAAAATTCCACCTATTGGCTTCAAGAGTTCAAAAAAAAAACTTCTCACAAACTAATTAAAATATTTTGCATGCTACATCATGTCAGCTCAAACCAAAAATAGTTCACACAAATATTCTTTTTACAAAATTAATCCACAATATCACAATCAACCAAAGATGTCGGCTAGGAATATACCTCAACACAAAAAGAAACTAATAGAGTAATACCGCTACGTTGTACGAGCACTAGAGCACATAATATTCTAAACATGCATGTATCTAACAACCATAATCAACCTCTCAAAACTGCAGGAAATGGTTGTTATCTCTGAAGAAATACAGACTAGAATACCAGAGGATGTAAACAAAATACCAGATCAAATATCAGACCAAAATACCAGAGCAACTTCAAACTTGTTCTTGCAATTGTACCTCAAATATCATGATGACATCAATGACAACACAAAATAAAAAAACTTCTTCATTTTTCTAACAAATATTATGCTCAATAATTCTAACATAATTCTTTTGGTTGATAGAGGAACCTAATTCTAGAGTTTCATATTGTTTTAGATTTTGGTGTTGAATTTATGGATGAGAAAAATTTGGTCTGATAGTCACAAAGGTTTTCAGTGCAACATACATGTTTTGGTCAATCCACATTTATAAGCACCATTTTGTAATCATGTAAATTGTCAAGATTATTACTATACCATTTAAAAATCATGTAGAATTCACCAAATATTAATTGATATAAATACAATCTAACTATAATTAATCTCTTACACATTTTATTCAACTCCAAGCTCTTGATTTGGATCATATGAAAGTTACAACTACAACCTTTAGCAAGTTAGTGAAAGCCTGAAGGTAAGTGATCATTTATTTATAATGTTATAATATTATTTATCTCTTTTTCATTTTTACTTCATTATAATAGATGATATTAAGTAAGGAGACATCTAGGGCATAGGGATCTATATTCTATGATTCCTTCTTAATCAAAAATAAATTTATTTATAACTTTCATTTCATAAGATATGGAGTAGGAACAAGTTTCTTGAAAAATGTGAAGTGAGGTCATCAAAATGTAGAAAAATAAATTTCTACCTTGGCAAAGTTTGCAGTCCATCATATGGAGTTAAAACATCAACACTTGTACCATATAAATAAATGAACAAGGTAATACCTTAGAGGAGGACTGGAATGAGTTAATTGAATTAGATGAAAATGTCATAGATTATGTTCCAAGGGATACTAGGGTATCCAAAATTATAATATGAATAAATTAACATCAACAAGTGGTAAGGAAGAAGTAGATCTTGCATGGAAGGGGAAAATAAAAATGGAGTGTGAGTGGGAGACCAAATGGAATTTTTAATTGATTGGGTGTTAAGTACCCATTTATTGATCCAATGGAAAATGTAAACAAAGATGAAGCTCCAAAAAAATGCAATTGTAATATTTGTAGTTGGAAATATCATAGGGACAAGAAGTTGCAACTAAAAATTAACACTATAAAAATTTATTGGAAAACTTTATGAAAAATAAATCATAAATGGAAAGGAAAAATCATTGATAAGATGGAAAACAAAGAAATAGTGTCTTCATATTAAGCATTCCCTCAAATATGATGCACATATACAAAAAAAAGGCGAATCTTGTTTCATGTGGAGGTTCAATTGAAGCTCAATTTGGACAGATGATGGTATAATCACAAATGGGAAAAAAAAATTAGTTGAGTGTTGTTTTTCATATCTTGACTATAGGGAATCCTATGAAAAACTACCTATAATATAATAGTTTGTCATCTTTTATGGGAATTCCTATCTTTCTTAACAAATATTGGTCAGTAAACAATGGATGGGAATGGCAAAGCTATCTCTCCAAGGTTTAAATATAATATTTACATGAAAAATAAGACTCAAATTTTATTGCATTATCTTTAGATGAAGTTCCATCGATGGATAATATTTTTTTATATATATGCATGTGTATATTGTAGACAAACACATCTACCAACCTTATCTACTCTTTGTTTTTAAAATGAATGAGAATACAACATTGCAAGATTTATTTGAACTAGTTAAGAAATATTTGAATAAAATTGGAGCTATGGATAGTTATATAAGTGCCAAAAATGTGGTGTGTGTAGGGGTTGATGGAGCTTTAGGAATGCAATGGTATAGGAACAATATTTTTATAAAGATACAAGCTACTTCTTCACCATATAAGATTGTTACTCACTACATGACCCATAAAATAAATTTATAATTTAGAATTGTGAGTAAGTTTTCTATAGTACTGAAAGTTGAAGATCTAGTCCATGAGCTCTACTCATATTTTTTTCCAATGTCCCAAATGGTTTATGAAATTTGATTTTTTTCAAGAAATAACTATAGAAAATAAGCTTCTCAATGATGTTGATACCAAATGGATGTTCTTGCATGGAACAGTGCAACGATTTTTTTACAATATCAATCCTTGGTTGGAGTAATGTACAAACATCACCAAGAAGTAAATAGAGCTCCTATCATCTTACATAGGTTAAGTGAAATTGAGACACTTTAACTTTATCTAGTATTCTCCCCATGTTGGAGGAAATAGACATTATTGTGAAAAAACTCAAGAAAGAACCATGTTTATTTCAAAATATACTAAACTATGTAAAATGACATGTATGACCCTTGGTCATTTGTCTATTATAGCAACCATTTATAAATAAAAAATTTAGTAGTTGGAACATGATGATAAATGTGAACAATCCTATTATTTTTTTACAATTTAATGCAAGCAGGGAGTTATGTGTCTTTTGACATGCATATGAGACACTGATGCATCATTTTACTAGGGCTAGACATACTATCCAAGAAATAATTATTATAAAGAAAGAATTGATAGCATTGCTAATTATATGAGTACTACTTTAAAGATTATCATGAGATCTCTTTCCTCAAATACTAGAGATTGATTGCCTTGCAATGAATCACTTGAAGCCATGTCTATTATGTATCCTCAATATTGGATCAACTATCAAAAATTTGATTTTCATAACAAGATAAAGGCCTTTGTTAATCATTTTTCTAAAAGTTCAAAATTTAATGGACAACAAATAAAAGTGTTAGAAGAATATGGAGTTTTTCATTGATGCATTTCTTGGCAACATGAGCATGTGGGATGAGCACAAGTTGTATAGTTATGCATTGCAATGTTGTTATTAATATCAACATTGTATCCTAGTATGAAGACCATGTTGCAGATCAATTTGGATAACTTGAGAATGTTTGAGAATTCTTATCTAGTACAATTTTGCAAGAAGGTTTGATTTGGGGAAAGTTCTTGATATGAAAATTGACTAAGTGTCAATATAGGTAACTCTATGTACAAACATCTAGTTTTTGGGACTACATTGGTCCATTGTATAAGATCATGCTTTGTGCTTCTAATATAATGTTGGTTGATAGAGGAACCTAATTATAAAGTTTTTTATTGTTTGGGCTTCTAGTGTTGAAGTTATGGAATCGAAGTTTGGTCTAGTAGTCACAGAGGTTTTTAGTGCAACATACATTTTTTGGTGAATTCATATTTCTCTACGGATTGGAAATTGGCTTTATGATTCTATGAGAAAGTTGATAAGTGTCAATAGTGTGTATATTCCAAATGGAATAAATTTTGGAGGTCCGTGTGTTTGAATGTATATAATTGGAATTTTTTTTTATTAGGTCATTAGCGTTGTTGACCTAATGAGTTTTATGTATTGCATAGATTGAATATGTATTGATCCATTATGTGGGTGCTATTTTGGGTCCATGTCAACCTATTTGAATTTTTTATGAGCTTTGAATCTTTGCATGAAACATCTAAGTATGGATCTTGACCTAAAAAGTTACATTTTGCATATTACCTCTAATTAGGCCAACCATAATTGATGGTGTAGGTGAAGCGAATATATATAAAGGATTTTTTTTGGTGTTTTGTGTGTTGTGTTATGTGATAAGATTTTGTGGATGATAATTTTGTGAATATAGAGCGAATGCCGAGCAAAGTAGAATATTAATTCAAACTAGTATGAAGTGTGTAAAGTATATATTTTGAGCTTCAATAGAACTATAATTCATGTATATGTTAGATGCAATTGTAACAGTTCAAACTTGGCTATGTGTCATAATATCTTCTATCTATCTCTTCTTTCAGTGGGTAGTGAGTCCACTTGGATAGCATGTCCACTTGCAATGAGCACTTTCATAATATACTATAATTGGTTATACTATATTGTGAGCTAATCCTCGCCATGGTTTTTCTTGACGTGAAAGGAAAAAATATATGACACATAGAAGAATGATGATACAAATATAAGTGTACCATATATTTCCTCTCATGTATCCAAATACCTACAAGGGTAGCAAGGGTCATCTAGGTGAGATCACAAATATTAATATACAAGCACAAGGGGAGCACATACATATGCACAAAGCTAATCTAAAGATAAAGAAAAGGTATTGCTCTAGTCTAATGCCTCAAATAATTCATCTTGCTCCCAAGCTAGATCATCATAGGGGGGAATATGAGCCTATGGGGGGATATCAAGGGTAGTACTAATCATCTCACCTTTAGCAAGAGCTTGAGAGGAGTCCTCCTCATTGTACTCATCAACAAGTTCAGGTGAAGCGTGTGTCACCAACTTAGGAAAAATAGAAGAAAGAGTAGGAGTGCTCTCCACTGATTTAAACATAAACTTCTCCAAAGTGAAGTGTTGTGATTGAATAGGAGGAGGATGACTAACTAGAGAGTCATTTCTTCCCTCTAGAAGAGGAGCAATGATAAAATCTAGGGAAGGAGGAATTGTACTCACTACAAGAACAACACAAGCCTAAGTAGGATAAGATGAAAATGGAGAAGAAACTTTCTTACAACTATCCCTCAAGGAGAGGGAAAGCTCAAACTTACAATTCAGAGGAGGATGTTGGATACCCACATAAAAAATAGAGGAAGCAAGAGAAGGCACAAGAGCCTCAGTAGACACCACCTTTGTGTGAGGCATGTCAAAGGGCTTAGGGAAAGAAGGAATATCCGAAAGAGAATTGATAAGAGGAAACTTTATAGGAGTAATGATAACATGCACCCTTTTGGGGTGAGGTTCATCAACACCTGTTGATAAAGCTGAGAGCAACATGGGGGCAATGGGAACTAAAGAAGAAATAGGAGCAATCACAAAGATAAAAATGGAAGCAAAGATAGAAGCAGAGACATAAGTAGAAGAAGAGGTAGAAATAGGAGGCTCTCCCTCAATCTTCTATGAGGCCTCACTCTCCTAGGCCAGTGCACATCAATGGAATTTATACTCATGCAATCCAATTTTGATTGCTACAGGCACTAGAAAGGGTAGCTTGAGAAGATTTTGGAAGATCTTGGTAGATTATAGAAACATTCTCCACAACCATCACCGATGAAAGATTAGGCTCCTGAGGGTCCTACATGACTGAAGGAGAAACTTCCATAGTCATTTATAGTGGAAGGGTAGGCTCTTGAGGAGGAATAGGAGGAGGGACAATGAATGAAATAGGGATCTCAACAACGTTCCCCTTTCCTTTGATTAATTGTAAGGTAGGTGGAGGAATAAGTTGGGGCCTTGGAGGCTAAGATGCAAGCACAACCCAATGCAAATTCTTCCCCTTACCATATAGGGTGGGTTGCGGGATGATGGGCAGAAGAGGAAGCTGAAATACTCATGGTTTAGACTTTCACAACATTATTTCCTTTCCTTTTCTTATGCTAGGCATAGTAGAAGGAACAAAGGACACTGCCAAAGGTTGGGAAGCCACAAAAGAAGATGAAGATGAAGGGGAAGGCCCAAGGGTGACAACATGCTTTTCCTTAGCCTTTGAAGGGGAAAATATTGAAGCATATTTATGTTCTCACATGGAAGTATTTAGAGAAATCATATTAGTAGAATGAAAAAAAGAACCATTAGGTCTTGATCCCTTAGTCTTGTACCTAAAATAAACCTTGTATAGCAAGTCTCCTTTAGGTGGTAAGGGTCCAACTAGAGCAGGCTAGAAATGATCAAGGGAGAATCCCCCACGTGACACTAGTGGATTGTATCCATTGTCTTGGATAGTGTACACTATTCCTTCATGAGGAAACTCTATGAATTTGTGGATAATAGAGGTAATTAGATTCAGGGAGACTAGCCATGGGATGACTAGTCTAACTTTGAAGAGGTCAGAATCTAGTATCATGAAAAATGGAACTTCTAGAGACTTAGGCCCAATAAGGATTGAAAAATAAATAGAACCAACCAATGGAATAGAGAGACCATCATGCTTATGGAGTGTGATTTGTGACTCCTCATATTTCTCCTTATATAAATGTTTATGAAAAGAGTTTCCTCTATGATAATATTGTCCTGGCTCATGGGGTCAACCATAACACTATCTAGGACATTATCATTGACATGAGCCAGTATATACAACAAACCCATGTCAAGAACTTGATCCAAAGCATGTCAAAAGCAATTCCAAAATTAATCAAGATCAAGAATTCGTATCTCCAAGATATTACGATGATCTAATGGACACTCTCTTATCTATATGTAAGATGTCGCAAATGATGATCATATCCATATAGCACATATTTCTCCATCTACCCATGAGATGCTTACTCCTAATGGGCATGTAGATGATCTTCATTAAAAAAAAGAGTCTCATACTCTTGATATTGTATACATCTAAAAATGGTCACATCACAATAGTCTAGTAATTAATTAAATATTTTTAATATTTAATTAAATCTCTAAATTCAATGTACGTATAAATAAATTTAAATAATTTATTTATATTGTTTATTCTTTCATTTAGATTAAATAAATAAGTTTATTTAATCACTTTTCTTATCCATTTCTTAATTTATTAAATAAACATTACGATTTATTTATATTAATTATCATTTAATCTTGGCTTGAATATTTTATTCAAATAAAGGTTAAATATTCTTCTCTTCTAAAAATCATTCACAATTAAATATTCCAAATATTTAATTAATCCTCTAAATCCATTCACAATTAAATATTCCAAATATTTAATTAATTCTTCTAAAGTCTATTTGCAATTAAATATTCTTAAATATTTAATGAGTCTCTATAGTTCTAAAATTAAATATTTAAAATATTCAAATTCCCTCAAACTCTCACACACAAAAAATTAAATAAATTCTATTTATTTAATATTGATAATTCTAACAATCAGAAACAAACTTCCAAAATAGAAAATTAAATTCCTCTGTTCCTGTGCAAGCTTGTTCCCATGGGTTGAAGACAAAGCTCCATTCTTTTCTCCAACCTCCCAACATTCTCCATCTTCCTCTCAACCTCTCCATCTCTCACCATTCAAATCTACTAGACAATCTCATAGCCATTGATCTTTGCCAACCAAGCTCTTGCCTATGAAGAACTATTATGCTGACTATCGGGTCTCCTCAAAACATAGAAGCTTCATACAGAAAAGTATAGCCAAATAGCCTTCAACATTCACAACATCTCATAGCATTCATAGTATAGCAGCAGTTTAGTATAGTAGTATATGTATCATGGCTCTATCCAATTCCCTATATCATAGCTCTCATAATTCATACTCTCAGGCATAATCTACAACCCCTATACATATCTGTATCAAAATTTCACTTCACTAGCATATAGAATAGAGAAGCATTCATCCTTTGCATACTCGTTCTTCAGGCTGCCATTCTGAGAAGCTTTGCTTACACAATCTGAGAGCAGCAGCTTCAGGAAAATCACTGGAGATAGAGAACAATGGAATGGTTTTGAAGAAGCTTTGTTTAATTTCATTTCACCTATCTTGCTTTCTTACCATCAGTTTCCATTGGTGTGTTGTATATATTGTTTCATTTTGATACTAACACCCTCACACACATTTTAAGGCTTCACCGTAAGCTCTTGCCCCAATTTTAACATCTTATTATAGGTTTTTCTAACAGGTTACGACTAAAAGAGTGTATTAGTGCATTAAACACACTTCAACGCAATTCACACCCAGTTCAGCGCCCGTGACAGATTCTTCAGCGCCCGTGATAGATTTTATAGTGCTCTTGACTTGTTTCATAGCACTCTTGACTTGTTTCATAGTGCCCTTGACTTGTTTCATAGTGCTCTTAACTTGTTTCATAGCGCCCTTGACTTATTTCGCAGCGCCCTTGACTTATTTCATAGCACCATTGACTCATTTCATAGCACCCTTGACTTATTTCATAGCGCCCTTGACTTATTTCACAGCACTCTTGACTAATTTCATAGTGCCCTTGACCTATTTCATAGCACCCTTGACTGATTTCATAGCGCCCTGGATGTCTGTTTTAGCGCCCTTGATGTCTATTTTAGCGCCCTTCATGTCTGTTTTAGTGCATTTTCAAAAAGGCTGTAATTGTAATTTGTAACTTAAATAAGGTTTGACTGGATCCGACATGTCCTCGGCCAGTAAGGGTTTTAAAAGAATGAAGCAAACCTAGGATAGTCACTTAAATGAAAAGAATGAAGCAATCCTAGGATAGTCACTTCATTTTTATTTTGGACTAAAAAGAACTTCATGTTTTTGTGAAGCAACATCTTCACTTAGACTAGATCATTGTGACTTGGGTTTAAAAAAAAAAAAAAAAGAACAATTTGTTTGCTTTGTTTGTGGCAATAGGTCTATGCTCTCCCCTTAACTAGGTGATCAAAATACCAAACTTGCCTTTTCAATTT
>VDFB02339523.1:0-39609 GCA_007258455.2 Sequoia sempervirens | reverse complement strand
GATTAGAAGGTGGTGGAGGGGGCTACATTCTTCGAGATACTTTATTTAACAAGGGATGATTTGATTTACGGCCTACTGCTTGATTTGGTATTTCTTGCTCATTAATATATGCCATGATTTGTGCTTCTAGAATGGGTACACCATTTTTGCATGGGCAAGCTTTGATGCCTAGTCTAGGGATGTGGCACAAATGGCCTTTCACTTGTCTATATGAGTTTGAATATCTAATATCACACCCACCACAAATCCAAACACAACCCCTACCACCTAGAAGCTGCTATATCACTTCAAGATATTTTCAAAGGGGAGAGTTTTGATCAGTTTTGAAGTAGGGTCGGCCCATGGAGTTATAAGCAGATGCCATTGTAATACCTAGGACAACAAGTTCAATAAACAACACATTGAAAGAATTAAAACAAATGAACAAAAAAAAATCTATATATACTACTTAATTTATTTAAAAAAATTAAGCTTATGTTATAGATCCATATAAGAATGAAAACAAAACAAAAACTTCAAAACATAACAAGAGAGTTTATTTGTAAAAAAAATTGTAGAAAAAATAACAAAAAACTTGAAAAAAACCTACCACTTTTTTAGAATTCTTCCTCTATGATCTCCTTGGCAACAAATGAACTCTTGCAAATGTGTAGGAATAGCAAACCAACTAGTTTGGAATGTTCATTGATCAATCTTCAACTTTATTCGTGCAATGGCAAGCAAGAATGAAAGCTCAACAAGGATGAATACTATTTTTATTTTTCATTCACAATATGAGAAATAGGTTTGTTTTTGTCTTTAAGATGTATTGGATACCACATTTTAGGGTTTGGGGGGGGAAATTTTGCTTTTGGTCAAAATTAGAAGTAAAAAAAGAAGAATTGACCAAATCCGTCACTTGGGCATTGGCCCTTGCCAAATTTGCTATGGGTATGTTTGGATTCATCTTGGATAGACTTGCAGGTCATGGACAAGACCCTAGATGGCCCCTGGGGCAGATTGGCTTTGGATTGGACTTGAATCCGCAAGCCAATACTAACAAACAGATAACAAGGTTTTTAGTGACTAACAATATTATCTTTCCTATTCTTTGTTATTGGATTGTGGTCTTGAAGTGCCACCAAGATAAAAGTACACATAATAAAAAATGGTAAAGAAAAGGTAAGAGGATAACATACACACAAGTAGGCATCAAAATTAAGGTGGATGCTAATAGAATTTAGACAATCACTAATTTCAAGGTTGTATGCTTAAATGCATGATTTCATGGCAAGATGAAGTGATCTCATTATATATTCTAGCACATAAAGAATGCACATGCACATGTGGAGGATTGCATATGCATGCACTGTGACAAGTAGAAGGTTTCACAAAGCATACACGAGCACAAGTGGAAGATTCCATAAAGCATGCACAAGTACAAGTGGAAGGCTCTCTAGTGTTCCATGGAGACCCATTTTGAGCCGTCTTGGAGATTTTGGGAGACCCCTCATATTGTTGGGACTTGGGACATACATTCTCAAAGTCCCATGAGGCCAACCACATAGAAATTAGCAATTCTAGAAACTACTGTTGACTAGTGAAAGTTCATGCGTGCCACTTATTAGGTACTCCATACCCATACATTATATATATATATATATATATATATATATATTATAATGACAAGAAATCTATGCGCTTGGAGATCAATCTTTCTTTTCCTCTTGTTTATTACAATCTGTATAAGAGTGAATTTGCACCCCTTATGCAAATTCCCCTTTTGCCCTTCTCCACTTTACAAAACCAAGTTTGGAGGCTTAATTACACACAAGCCTGCTGCTTTCGTCCCACTTGGTGCCTGTTTTGAGCGTTGGTGGGGGAGTTTCTGTCGGGGACGCCTGTGCGACACACAGACGTCCGGGTGGCGCGCTTACGTCCCTGGCAGATTCTTGCTTTTGAACTTGCAAAGGCGTTACACTTCTCATTGGGAGTCAAGTTGTAATGCCCTTTTCGGCCGACCGACCCGAATATGGTTGTTTTCTTCATCTCCTCTTCAAATTTTCTCCTTCTACATACATTCTAACTTCTTCCAAGCATTCAATTTAGTTGCTTCACTCTTTTCTTGCACTTCCAAGCATTTTGGCAGCACTCTTGCACTCCATTGCAGCAACAACTTCACTCCATCACTTCAATAGAGCAATTTGGGGACAACACCATTGCAGCAGAGGCTTGAGTACTCTCATTTTCTCCCCAAGCAACCTTGAGTGCTCTTAGTGGAGGTGGTAAGCTTCCCTTTCCTCTCCTCTATCACTTGGTTGAGGAAGCACACGTATTGTTTTGTAGTGTTCTTGGTGTTCTTCATTATAGTGCTTTCTTTATCATACTCGCTTTCTTGACTGTTCGTGGAGGTGAAAACACCTAAACAGGGGTCTGATTGAGGCAGGCCCCTATATAGCCACCAAACATTCTCCTCCTCTTTGTGTGTAGGTGAATGTGTTCTCAAGGAGCTAGCTGGCGAATGAGTTTCTTTGTGAGATCCTTCTTGCCACCTTAACTCTTGTATTTTTGCTTTATCACATTAGAGAGTATTTTGTTTACTTAATCACGTTATTTTGGCCCTTCAATAATAGTTAGCTGGGCCGTTAGCTTGTTTTCTTAGGTTTGACCTTGTCTTTGTAGTTGTTTGGCTGTATGGATGCTAGCGCACTTTAGAGACACCAGCGCGTTGCGCTATTGTCCTTGGGCAGAGAACTTCTTGAGGCGTAGTGTTGAACCTGAAAATCGGCTCGCCTAGCCTCATTCTGCATTTCAGGTCTATAGAGTGATTAAAGGACCTTATAGTCCTCATCATTCTCGTCCTGCATATCCTAACACCCCGCTAAGTTGAGGTAAGTTAGGGCAGCCTTTTGCATCTTGGCACTCCATGACCTGGGGCCTTGCACGTGGTGGTCCCCCTTTCTTACATTTTTGGTGAACCCGATGTGAACCATTTTAGTTCTGTGTTTGCGATACTGACAATTCCTTTCCTTGTACTCTAGGAGTGTTGTGAGGCTATTGCCTTACAAACTAACCTATGACCCCTAGTTGGCGTAGTTGGAAGGTTTCGAAGGTGTTGCATAACGAAACCTTAATTGGGTCACTGTCTTATCCCTTAACCTTTAAGGACTTTGTGGAAGCATTGTCTAGTGTGTTTAATGGCCTCTTCCCTGCATCAACCTATCCCCTCTGCGTAGCCTGTGGATAGTGGTACTGGTATAACCTTCACTTCATAGGACCTACCGATGGGTTTTAACAAGGAACCGTCTCCTCTTTATATCCCTATGTAAATCAATGGAAACATTGTAGCGGGTGTTCTTGTTGATCCAATGTCACAAGTAAACATAATAATCGAGAAGATTATGCTGATCAACTTCTTACATAAGGATGGGTACGATGCACCTGTGAGTACCCATGACGGGCTTTCCGTGCCTCCCTTGGGTAGTATTGTCCTGTCGGTCTTGGTCAGACCTAAATTTGTGAAACTTTTGTTTAACATTATCCCTGGGTCTGAGCTCTTTATGGTGAAGTTGGGTATCCCTTGGTTGGTAGCTATGAATGCGGTATCGTCGGTTGTGCATAAATGTTTAAAATTTATCCACTGGGGTTCCGTACACATAATCCACGACACCGGTTATAGACTATTGGTTGCTCGTGGTAACTACTCCTTAGACTACTCTTGGCTTGTGCCCGTTGGTCCTCTTCCGCCTAGAATGAACCTTCTACATGGAACATATCAGAACTATAAGATAGGGCGTCTAAGGCCAAAAGTGAGATACCCTCCAATGCCTTATGCTGTTTCACATAGGGCTTGCTTAAAAGCTGACAGTGATGCCGCTAAGGCACAAAGGAAGGAAGAAGAGAAGAGGTCCCGAGATCCTCCTTCCTCTTCTGCTAGTCAGTTTGACGCTTCTTCTTGCTCTGTTGTGGTACCATCAGATTTTGCTCCTCATTTGTAGGAGAATCCTATGGTGCTCGCTTGGTGAAAGCCTAAGCGTCCTACATTCGAACTTCTGTTCCACTGACGGAGTCTAGACTCGTTCAGTATAATAGGAGGAAGGTCTCTCGTGGAGAGTCCTCTTTGTCTTGACCTCCGCAGCCTTCTGTCGCTCTTGCTCCCAAGGCAGTGAACGGGAAGAGGCCCGTTGCCGAGGATCTTGAGCCGACTCCCCTTGCTACTTCTCAACCTGTTCCTCCTGCTCCCATTCAGGAATGGAATCGATTCCTTCACCGAAAATAGCTGTAGTGGACGTCCCCATAGTTGAGCAGAAGCCTTCTGTTCCTTCGCAACCTTCGGCCTCCAACTCAAAGAGTCGTAGAAACTGCCTTGCACGCGAGCTAAAGCGTCGGCAAAAGGCTCTCTTGGTTGAGCAAACTGCCTCACAAAGGAGGAAGAAACAACCGCCCCTGCTTTAGGGCCTCCTGCAGCGTATTCCTCTCCCCTTCTTTCTGCTTCTCTTCAGTTTGGTTCTGCATCGCTTTTGACTTCCGCATTGAGTATGAATGCGCCTAACCCCAAGGGGGTACAAGTGTTCATCGCTCCTTCGATGGAGCCACCTTTGTTGATGTTTGTTTCGGATATTCAGCCTTTCCTGAAACTCATGGATATGACTAACACCTCGATCATATCTACTGCGGTTCTTTCCTCCTCTTCCTCCGCACCTCTAGCCTCGTCTATAGGGAGTTCATCTCCTTCGACAAGACAAAAGGTGGAGTGTGGTCCTTCTAGTAGCGAAGGACATAAGAGGAGCCCGCCTTCTCCTCAAGGCGACTCCACGTTGACTTGTTCTGTCTTGGTGATCGAACCCGTCCCGACTTCCCCTAAGTTTGTCACTGCTCCCGAGTCATTCGATGAGCCTAGCGGTGAATCTCAAGCACAACCTGCCCCATCCACTAAAGTTAGACACGACGCTCTTGTAGGGTGCATGATTAATTGTGGATGAAGTCTCAGCCTTGTTAGCGATTTTCGCAAAATCGTTGACCCTAGCTTCACAAGAGCTCAGTGGAGAGGACCTTGAGGGGCTTTCCTCCTTATCCCTTGTTGCAGGAGGGTCGAATGCTCCTCTTAACATCCCACTACTGCAAGCTCATCCTCCTTACCCCTACGATGACCTAGAGTGGGAAGCGGACGACCTCTTGGTCGATCAATGTTAGGAAGAGGCCTCTTCTTGATCTTTTGTGTGTGTATGTGTGTTTTGTGGTGTGTTCCCTTGTGATCGTGCTATGTGTGCCTAGATGATCCTCATCACCCTTGTTGGTGCTTGGATACAGGCGTGGTTTTTTGTGTTGTAAACCTCCTTCTATTTGTATCAGCATTCTTCCATGTTTGTGCTTGATTTTCAACAAATTGGGGACGATGCAAAGTGTTGGGGGCATTTAGGCTTCCCTTCCATATTGACCCAATTTTTTTTAATTTTTACTTTGTTTTCCGTGCATTCTTCCTGATCTTGTTGGGGATTGATGATCTTTCGCCTTGCACCACAGTTATCTATTAGTAGCTTGGATAGATCTGACCCCGCTAAACCAGATCCCCCTGTGCCCTTCATTTGTGTTTTTCTCCTTTGCTTTCTCTTTATCTTCTTTGCTTGAGTTGTCCCTCTCACGTATGACAACGCCTTTTTTTCAACATTTCGATTTTTAGAAAATGCATTTGTCGCCAACGGATCTTTTCTCGAAAATCCTTGCAAACCTTTATTTAGAATCGCATTCTCAACTTGGAACCCTAATGGAACATGTTTCCTTCATTACGGGTTCGTAAAGAAAGGACTTGGAAACCTTCCTCTGAAGCAGGAATAGCTTTGATCTTCCCCTCGTGTGGGGGCATATCTTTCTTTTGAATTCCTTGATGAAGTGAACATCTTTCAAAAGGATCCCTTGATGATGGATCGTTCTTAGAAAGAAAACATTTGCTTTCAAATTGTGCGTCCCTTGAGTGGACCCCCTTCTTCACGACAGGTTCCCAAGGGACCCCCTTTTTATCAACGGTCTATGTAATTGTCAACTTACTCGCCTACGTGGCTGCTTCCTGACTTTGCGGAGTCCGCTTTCCTTGGGTATTCTCCATGCGAGAGATCTTGGGGGATACCTCCTTGCAGGACTAAGAGCCTATAGGGCGCTTCCTTTGAGCTTCCTCCATGCGAGAGATCTTGGGGGTGGCTCCCTTATAGGTTTGAGAGCCTGTAGGGCACTTTCTTGAGTTTCCTCCATGTGAGAGATCTTGGCGGTTACCTTCCCTACAGGTTTGCAGGTCTGTAGGGCACTTCCTTGGGTATTCTTCATGCGAGAGATCTTGGAGAATACCTTCCTTACAAGTCTGCAGGTCTATAGGGCGCTTTCCTCGCTTCCTCCATCTGAGAGATCTTGGGGGACGCTTCCCGTGTATCCTCCATGTGAGAGTTCTTGGGGGACACCTTCCTTGTAGGTTTGCAGGCCTGTAAGGCGCTTGTCTCATGGGGCTTCCTTCATGTGAGAGATCTTGGGGGTTGCCTCCATGCAGGTCTGTGGGCCTGTAAGACACTTTCTTTCTTCAACTTCATGGTTCCGAGAAGCTATGGAGTGCTTCGCTTGCCCTGCACCTTTAGGTTCGTCAGATCATGGTCTGCTTCCTCGACGGTTCAGGTATACATTTATAACCTTACTCCTTCCTTGATCTACTTTACCGAGCACTCATCAGTACTCGTGCTCACTAAAGTGGGGCAAAATGTATAAGAGTGAATTTGCACCCCTTATGCAAATTCCCCTTTTGCCCTTCTCCACTTTAGAAAACCAAGTTCGAAGGCTTAATTACACATAAGCCCGCTGCTTTCATCCCACTTGGTGCCTATTTTGAGCGTTAGTGGGGGAGTTTCTGTCGGGGACGCTCGTGCGGTGCACAAACGTCCGTGCTACACGCTTATGTCCCTGGCAGATTCCTGCAGCTGAACTTGCAGAGGCGTTACACTTCTCATTGGGAGTCAAGTTGTAATGCCCTTTTCAGCTGATTTACTCGAATATGGCCGTTTTCTTCATCTCCTCTTCAAATTCTCTCCTTCTACATGCATTCTAACTTCTTCCAAGCATTTAGTTCAGTCTCTTCACTCTTTTCTTGCACTTCCAAGCATTCTAGCAGTACTCTTGCACTCCATTGCAGCAACTTCACTCCATCACTTCGATAGAGCAAGTTGGGGACAACACCATTGCAGCAGAGGCTTGAGAACTCTCATTTTCTCCCCCAAGCAGCCTTGAGTGCTCTTAGTGGAGGTGTTAAGCTTCCCTTTCCTCTCCTCTTATCACTTGGTTGAGTAAATACACTTACTATTTTGTAGTGTTCTTGGTGTTCTTCATTATAATACTTTCTTTATCATACTTGCTTTTTGGCTGTTCGTGGAGGTGAAAACACATAAATGGGGGTTTGACTGAGGCAAGCCCCTATATAGCCACCCAATATTCTCCTCCTCTGTGTGTAGGTGAACGTGTTCTCAAGGAGTTAGTTGGTGAACAAGTTTCTTTGTGAGATCCTTCTTGCCACCTTAACTCTTGTATTTTTGCTTTATCACATTAGAGAGTATTTTGTTTACTTAATCACGTTATTTTGGTCGTTTAGTAATAGTTAGCTAGGCCGTTAGCTTTTTTTTTTAGGTTTGACCTTATCTTTGTAGTTGTCTGGCCGTATAGACGCCAGTGCACTTTAGAGACGCTAGTGTGCCGCATTGTCGTCCAAGGACCGTGCTTTCGTCCTCGAGTAGAGAGCTTCCTGAGGCGCAATGTTGAACCTAAAAACCGGCTCGCTTAGCCCCGTTCTGCATTTCAGGTCTATAGAGTGATTGAAGGACCTTATATTCCTCATCATTCTTGTCCCGCATATCCTAACACCCCACTAAGTTGAGGTAAGTTAGGGCAGTCTTCCGCATCTTGGCCCTCCATGACCTGGGGCCTTGCACGTGGTGGTCCCCCTCTCTTACACAATCTTAATGGTCTCTTCCTATAGAGGAGGCCATGGCCATCTCCAATCTATACCAATTTGTTGTACCCAAACCAATTTTTTTGCTTCATCAAGGCATTTTGCATAAAATAGTCTAAACCTTGCTAAATGATGTAAAACACAGTTTTTGGGCAATATCAAGCATGGAGTTTTTGTTAATGTTTTGTCAGTCAAAGGCAGTTTCATTGATCAAAACCTAAATCAGAGACTTAGAACGAAGCATTTCACGATGGAGGAGCGTTTCACGACGGCATTTCACATTGCACGGGGTCATTTCAGTGATCAAGTTGATGATTTTAATGGTCAATTTTTGAATATTTTTCAAGGAAAAGCAAAAAAGCGCACCTGTAGCCCAGGGGCGCCCTTCTTTTTGAAGGCCTAAATTTTGTGATTAATGCTCAAGAATATAGTCAATCTCTTCAGAATCCGTATGCCTGTCCGATGAGCTATTTCGCGAGGCTATCCGAGTCCTGTAACTCCGGCAATTGGCGACAGAAGTTGAAGATTCCAGAGTTTCAGATTGTAGAATCTTGTTCTTTTCCAGCAAAAGTGCGCCTATAGTTTGAGGGCGCCCTTCTTAAAGAGGTGTTGGATCTTGGCATTTTTGATGGTTGATATGGTCAATCTCTTCATGACTAGTTTGCTTATCCAATGAGCTATCAAACGCAGTCATCCGAGTCCTAGAGCTCCGGCAGCCAACATCTGAAGATAAGCTTATAATGGAGATTTCACATCTTTGAGCTTCTTCATTGTGTTTCCAGTGCAACTATAGCTCAGGGGCGCTTGTCAAAATGACCCTTAAGATGGTCCAGTTTGCTGACGAGGTCTTCCTGACATCAGTACTACTCTAGTCCAGCTTCGCGTTGCACCAAGTTGCCTGTTAATCCGACGTTCCAGGTGATCGTGGTAGAGGTTCTACCAAGCACGTAATTTCACGGGCGGACTGGCATAAAATTTTCATTGTATTTCTACAGTCCAGAGGCGCCTAGCCTTTAGGCCTATCAAATGAGGTCGTTCGCGTTCGAAGTCTTCACGAGACTTGAGCGCAATTACTTTATCTATTCAACAAGCCCAGCCATTAGCTTCTGGGATTTGGCAGACGCTCGTACGTGCGAGGTCTTTGACGAGGTGTTGAAAAGTGAAGACATCCGGATAATGGCCAAGTATGGAGCGTATATTTTAAATAAAATACGCAATTGCATTTTTGAGGTCTTAGAAGCAATTTTCTTGCTTTGTCACCTCTAGAGATGTCTCTTGTAAGTCCTTTTGGCTACGCGTTGAGATAGACAGTGCTCGAATCGGGTTATCCCAGCTCCAGATATCAGAGGTCAAAGTAGGGCATCTGGTTGAGAGTTGTACTTTTGTCAAAATGGTGTCAGTGCAACTGTAGCCTAGGGGTGCTTTTACTTTTGAGGCCCTTAATGCACTTTTTAGATGCCTTGCGTAATTCGTTGGATGTGGAATACCTTCAGTCACGCAGTGAGCTTGGTTTCCTGTCAACAGGGTTCACCGTTCGTCGCCGGCAGTCGTTTGAAGCGTCAGATGGCAGTTTGAGAAAATGACCAAGTCTGGTGTCGTAAAAGCAATTTAATCAAGGGCGCCTAATTTTTTGAGGTGTCAAACGATGGATTTTGCAGTAGTGACTCCCAGCAGACATTTCTTCCTTGCTCTGCAGGCTTCGCGATGAATATCCCTATTAACCAGGAAATCAATGTCGAAGTTGGCCAGTCGTAACTTTGTCGTCAGCTATAAAATAGGAAGTTAATAAAAAGTGCAGTATCTTGAGCAAATGGACGCCTGTGAGGTCAAATGATGACTTTTCGGAATCGGTGAAGTTTGCCGGTGAATCTCAAAGCTTCATTCAGTTTGTCAACTGAAGTTTAATAATATTTAATATTTATTATTGCATTTTTAGCATTAAATGGCGATTTTCTTAAGATTGGTGCCCTCTTTATGCTAAGTTTTCAAATTACATGATGAATATTTTATTATTATTTATTTTCGAACTCAGTGTCAGTAGCAGTTTAACTGAAGGGGGTCCGATTGGAAAGCTTCTATTTCAGTCAGGGTTTTGAATTCTTGCAGTTCACCAGTTGGTGCGAATTTCCTCTTATTTAAACATGGCGCTTATCATTCATTATTCACCAAGCTTCAAGACAAATTCGTATTTTTCAAGAGAAATTCAATTTTCAAGAGAAATTCGTATTTGTCAAGAGATTCATGTTTTCAAACAAAAGGCGTGTTTCTTCAGAGACAAATTCGTATTTTTAAAAGGCAAAGGCGTGTTTCTTCAAGACAAATTCGTGGTTTTTAGAGCAAAGGCGAATTTTAGCAATCAAAGGCAAAAATCTTCATCAACAATTAAGGGCGATTTCATCAAATACATCTTTTTGCAGGTTAAATTCATAATCATTAGCAAATTTGAAGAACAAGGGCGATTTTCACAAAAGAAGAGCATATAAAAAACGTCTTTTTCCTCCTTGTTTCTCAGTTTTCTCTCAGAATCCAATTCGCATGTTCCTGAAATTGGCAAAATTGACAAGTTCAAACATCTGGATCATTTCTGTACAGTTTCCTCGAGTTAAAATCGTGCGCTTGATTTTTTAGGAATTTTTAACTTCAGAACATCCGTTCTTGAGTTTCTAGTTCTCTCAGCTGAAAATTCGTTGCACAGTCGAGTAGAAGTCATATTTTCGCATTTCTGACGTTCTGGGTTGTCTTAGAATCTTTTTCTGGACAAAACCCATATTTCAAATTTTCGCCGAAAATAACTTTTCCGAAAAGCTATTTTTAGTCTTAGCAAGCTATTTTTAGTTCCCAGAAATCTTGTCAGAACATAGTCAAGTTCACAGTCAACAGGCGAGTTTTTCAGAATGCAGTACACTCAGCTCGAATATAGGACCAAGACGGTTCTCACTCATGACTTCATCAAGACAGTTGAGATGGATCTTCATAAGGTGCTTCTGGAAGCAGTCTTGGATCCAGTCAAGATTAGAGGTTCGATCATTTAGAACATTCAGCAGTCCGGATGAACATTCAACAGTCCGGATTATTGGAGGCCGCTTCCATACCTATCTCCGTTCACTGTATTGAGTTCGTAATGGCTTGTATTAAGCATTACAATTCTACTACTCGTGAGATAGTGTCAGTTGATGGACAAATTATTTGCAGTCTCAAGCCTTTGGACATTGAAAGAAGTTTTGGCATACCTCAACACTCGAATAGTCTTGTTATTTCCATGGAGCAGTGTGAGCAGGCATTCAATGCTGATGTGGACAAATGTCAGAATAAGATGGCAAAAAGATGGTTAAAGTAAGCGAAGTACAGATTGCCAAACAATGTGGGTCGTGGTGAATACAAGGATGAATACGCGATTCTAATTACTCTCTTGAATCGTGTCTCAGGTCAGCCACATGCAAATACTTTGCAGCCTTGGATGTATTACATTATTGGTCGCATCATTTCTGGGCAGGAGCATTATGATTGGGCATCCTTCATTAGCGACGTTCTCCACAAGCAGATCACCGGTTTCTTAGTTGCCCATGAGTTTTACATGTGTTCTTATCTCGTGTACTTGATTGCTTATCAGTGTCAGTTCCAGGGACTAAACACCGTGGGCATACTCAGTGTTCAGAAAGTCTATCAGTATTATGATCAGCTTGAGTTCACTAAGGCTGAACGTCATTTCAAGCGGGTTCATGAGGCTTTCTTGACTTATACAGTGAGAAATTTGGACCGGGAGTTGCACATTCGTATCTCGGCAGTTGCTAGGGCAGCAATGGATGGTTGGGCAGATTGGTTTATTCAGTTCTCGACATACACCTACATCCGAGTATATGGTTTTACAGGAAATTCAGCTATGCTTCCACGTTATCCTTCGGATAAGACAGTCTTTATGGAATTCCTGAGACAGATGCATGATGTTCATCGTCTTTTACGCCGCAAGCATAGACCATCTATCAATTTTCCTTTTTAGTTTGAAACGTATTGGTGCAAGGCGGCTGTTGATGCTAAGACTGCAGGACAAGAGCTCGAGAAATATCATCTCAAGTATTTTGTTGAAGCACGTGCTTATGATCTTTCAGGTCATTACACAACTCGCCTTGCTGCACACACGTATCATGAGCCTTCTATGGAAGATTACTGGGCAAATTGCGTAGATGACTTCGAGGTTCGCAGACATAGCTATGGCTGTTTCTCTCTCTCACAAATTTCTGTTTTCTTGTTAGAAGATGTGGGAAGTTTGTTAGATGATGAGGGAGAAGTTCTTCCTCAATTCTTCAGAGAGCAGGTTGACACACAGCCGTTGCCAGCAGTTGATTGGTATGCCAAGGAATACGCAACAGTTAAGGAGAGGTCAAGTAGAGTTATTCAGAATAGTATACTTTACCTCGACAGCAAGAAGACCAGGAGGGTAAGTGTGCTCAGAGCAGAGCCGCCAGTGGTGGATCCTTCACTACCTTCCTCGTCAAAACCCAAGCAAAAGAAGAGGAGTAATCTTCCCAAGAAGAATCAAGCGCCTAACAATTCAAAAGGTAAGGCGCCTGCCGTTAACACACACATGAAGCCTGTCACTCAGCCTATTGCAGAGCCAGTTCAGACGACAGTTCACAGTTCACCAGTACCTGAGGTTCAACTTCTAGTTCCTACAGCAGTTCCAGAGCAGCCACCAGTCCCAATTCATATCGAATTGGACTTAGACTCGCCACCTCACAGTAGCTCTTCTGTATATTTACTCTCGTCATAGCCTCCTGTCGCTAGTACAGACCCTTCCAGTAGTATTAGCTGAGACCAGTCTTGGATCGAAGCTCAGCTGGGAAGGAAGAGGAGGCATCCATCCTATGTTCTTAATCATTCAGATTTTGATCAGGTTTGCTAGGATGCACCAGACAAGAGGGTCAAGAACATGGTCCATGTGCAGAGGAATACTGATATGAAGATCGTGGTCGAGACTGCTATACCTCCACAGGGGAAGAGCTTGGCTGAGTTAGAATCTTAGGACTTTGAAGTTATCACAGTCAACCTTGGTCGCAGCACACGCCAGACTCAGGTTGATCTCCTACAGGTTGCTACAGACAGTGCCAGGGATAGAATGCTGAAAGACGGAGAAGATAAAGCAGCCCTTAAGGCTGAAATCAGACAGCTTCGTCAGTATATTTCTAGCCTTGTCCACAGGTCAGATACCACCGCCACACTCCTGCTGATGCTTGAGCCTCCAGCAAAACAAGGGCAACTTAATCACTTAGTTGCATATGGCAAGCGTTTGGATGAATGGGAGGAGGATTTCATTGCTAGAGGCCGTTCTATGCTCACAGAGTTATATCAGTTGCGGTTCAATGCACGAGAACTCCGTCTATGTCTCCAAGATGAGGAGCAAGACTTGGCGATTTGCAGACCCCGGGATGAGATTATGATTGCTCACTTGAGTATGGCATATGATGCAGAAGACAGAGAGGCCATCTACTCTTGGAAAACACAGTTGGTTTTCAAGGCAAAGATAGAGGAGACTTTGGCATCAGAGTTGGCTGAGAGTAGAGAGCACGTTACTAGTGCACTCCGGTTTGTGAGAACCTTAGTTTCTCGCTTACCGTGTCGATATCAGATTGAGGGTGGTGCCTACGTTGAGCTTACCGATGTTCAGTCAGAGCTCCAGGTACTCATTCATACCATTTTCAATGGGGAGACCGATGGCTGTAAGATTAGTCAGCTTACAGTCATGTCAGCATTGTTTGACGAAGCAACGAGAAGCAGAGGAGAACTTTAGTCTCAGATCACAGCTGGTGAGGACATGCTGCATAGGCATAGCATACTTCGGCAGAGCGTCATAGCTCTAGACAGTGATGCAGTTAATGATCTCGTTGAGGGCTTGGTTGCTCAAGATCGCACTCAGTAGACTTCAGTTCCTACCTCTCAAGATAGACATTACACACAGGAGTTAGACTTGATGTTACTTTCTCAAGTTAACTCGCTGTCTCACCTCATGCATATCTATTCTGAGATTCGCCTTATTTACTTGGAGTTGCATATTAGGGTTCACATCAGCTAATGGTAGTATTTCAGTTAACATGCTTTCAATAAGGATGTGCATGCTTGCACAATTGTCCATTTTTAGATTAAATGTTTCGGTTAACTGATGGTAGTTTGCCAGTTAACTGTATAGTTTGCTTTATTAGGGCTTAGCAGTAAATCTTGCATGCATTGCAAGGCTGATTGACTCAAGGTGATTTTAGGGTTCCCTACACCTTTCGATGTCTATAAATAAGAGCTTTTGCTCATTTGTACATAACTTTTGCACGAGAGAGAAATATATGCTGTGCCCACCTTGCCTTCAATATTGCTCGTTCTGTATATGTTCATGCGTTTTTACTATTATGATGAATTGTTATGCCACATAGGGTTTCATGCAATTATAATGGTGAATTCTTTCCTTAGTTAGATAAATCTGTTTTGTATTCAATAAACTTGTTTAGATTGAGATGATAGTTGTGCCACCTTGCCCTCAAGTAGAGAATCTGTACTTGGTTATCGTTTGATGTGTGTGACTAATAAACCTATTCAGATTGAGTTGATAGTTGTGCCACCTTGCCTCCAAGTTGAGAATCTGTATGCGGTTTATCGTGTGTTGTTGTTTCCAATAAGCTCATTCAGACAAGCAAATAGTTGTGCCACCTTGCCTCCACGTTGTGAGTCTGTACCAGGCTTATCGTCAGATAGTTACCCTTGCTCCATTTCCTCATGCTTTGTTTTCTTGAGGAAACTGGATAGATTTTAAGTACTTAGCCTAGTTGTAGTTAGTAGTCTGCAAAACCAGAAAATACTCAGCTGCAACGTATATAGTTTTCGAGAAAGCCTTGTACCTCTACAGCTGAGACAAAAAGATAGGAGATAGTCTAGATTACTTTTCCCTTCACAAGTATTTTTGTTAAAGCACGAGGGAGCTTCCCCTCCTAATTTGAAGAGCACTCATTGCGTAGTGTGCATAGCTGTCCGTACCAACTCTTACTCCAGAGGTGCTAGTTGTTACGCCAACACAATTCTTTATTTGAAGCCATGTTATTTAAAGACAACACTAGATTGCTAGAGATGATCTGCCCAAATTTTTATAGCAACATGCCAAGAAAACAATGGTTCAACCTAACTACCTGGCCCAATGCCCCAAGATTGCATCAGTGAATGGTGTTAGGTCTCAAAACTGCTCCACTTCCTAAGACTAAATCTCACTCACAAGGCTAGGGTTGTTGCCATGCAAATGAAATCAGCTCATCAACAAAACCATGGAGGGATTTGAGCTAACTCTACGAGTGTGGGTTATATCTCCTATGCTTCAAGCTCAGAAAGAATTAGGAGGTATTCCCAAGAGTATACCTTAACAGGTTTTGAAATCACCTAAAATGAACAATAGCAAAATATGGACAGCCAAACCCAACTTGTTGTCTTGGTTCCAAAGATTGTCATTGAACCAAGAGCAACTGGCTGCCTCAAAACCTCTATATAACTAGTATAATTGTGCAAGCATAACTCACATAAGATAGATTCCTTTGAGGCTCACTGAAGATAGATCCTTGGTTATGATATGAGGTTATGAATGCACAAAACTACTCTCTTATACTGCTGATTTAATGTTTTGATGGATGTGAGATTGGTAAATGGTTTTAGATTGGTGCCTATCCATTGGCAACAAAGTCAAACACATTGAATGTAAAAGAAAATAGAAACAAAAATAACAGTGGATCTTAAACCCAAGATGTGAAATACGAATGAGAGAGTATACTTAGTTATCCAAAACAGAGTTGCATATATTCATGTGCAATATGAAAAAGATTATTACAAAGTTTGCAGTAGTTTCAAAATGTTGTTACATTCATCTCATTCACAGTTACATTCATACCACAAATGTGGTAGAGGAAAATTCCTAGGTGCGACTATAAGCCCTCCAAAAGATACACATACTGCTTTGGAGACACTCTGTCACACAATTCACTTACATTTGTGTCATGTCCCCGTTTTTGGCGAGCATCAGTGATCGTGAGATTGGCCTATCATGAGACCCTCGTAGGCTGACAGAGTGGTTAGAGGGTCGTTTCGGAGCTTGGCTCGGCGTCAGATTGGCAGTATTGATCAATTGGCTTTCGTTCGGGCTCATTCGGAGATGTTTTGCAGAATTGCTATTTTTAGCAGTTCCTGGCAGGCAGAGTGGGATTACTGCTATTTTTAGCAGTATGACTTTGGCAGCATCCGGAATCACTTCTGAGTTCGTCGGCATCAGACGGATCGGTAATCGGATGAGTAACGGGCGAGATATTAATATTTAATTATATTAATTAAATATTAAGTAATTAATGATTATATTATAAAGTTATAATTTTAAATTATAACTTAAGTTACCTGTCTTGAGGGGTGCGCCCATCATCAGAAAGGGGCCAGTTGGAGAATTAAAATATTATAAAATATTTTTGCTGGAGACTTTTGAATTATTAAAAGATTAAAATATGATATTTTAATTAAAACCCTATTATGGTGGAAATCGCACTTTTCAGCTTAATAAGGGTTTTGCCTTGGTTTCTGAGCCATTATGACATTTTTTGAGAAACAAGAATTGATCAAGTTTCGCCAGAGCACAGAGACCTTAGGGTTTCGTCTCGAAATCGTCGGAGAACGAGCCATCTCCTTCGAAGCAGTTCAGAGGATGTGAAATAACATCCGATTTATTGCCAGTCGTGGGATTTCTTCATCCAGAAGAAATTATTGAGCTTCATAGTAATTGATCTACAGAGTACCAGAGATCTTATTCGTTCAGAAGAACACCAAGCACCAGGGCGCACCATTCCTGAGGGATTATTATATTGATATTCTGAAGACTTTAAGAGGAGGGCCGTACAAATCATTTATTGCAGGCTGGAGCCGTACCATTTAGTACAGTACAGCCGTACCATCCTTGGGAAAAGAGCATAGTCTTCAGAGTTTCAAAGAATCTTGCATTCAGAGGTCTTTCATCTCTTTAGGCGCTGATATCAGAGAGAACTGGAAACATTTGAGAAGGCCGTACCACCATTAAATGCTGTTGCTGTCCTGACAGCAGCCGTACTATTTAGACTTCTGGCCGTACCACTTCAGGAAGCTGAGTTTATTAATTTTGTTCAGAGGTCACACATTTGTGGCGCCTACCTCTGCACTCCAGGAGACTTCAGAGGAAGTTGTATTTTATTTCATATTAATCATTGCTGTTATGAGCTTGGCCGTACCAGACTGTACCAGGCCGTACTTCTCATAACCAGGCCGTACTTCCTTCAAGGGCAAGAAAATACCTTACATATTGGTCTTCCATCTTCCATTCTGGAGGCGCCTATCTTCCTGAATCAGTGTGCAAACTTTTCATAGAGGGAGAAGCTGACTTAGAGGAAGCCGTACCATCATCTGGAGAACATTCAGTGCTGTTACAGAAATCAGGTTTTCAACTTATTTGTTGCTTTTACTTTGCATGTTACCTGATCTTCAATGTAACCATCTCAAAAGAATAATAGAATATCTGGCAACATTACTATCAGTAGTTTTCACTGTTTTTAGAGTTAAATGATTTTAATTGAATTTATTTCAAGCACTTGCAAAAATCGCCATCTTTATTATCATGCAAAACATCAAAAAATTGCAAAAACCTAAAAACGTCAGAAAAACTCAAAACCACAGTCAGATTCAGTGTCAGGGGGAAACAGGGTTTCTACAGTGGTATCAGAGCTAAATTCCTGCCATCCTGAGGGTTTAGCCGTCTTCTGCAGCCGGAACAGTTAGGGTTTTACCAGGTATTTATTTATTCAGGCGAACTTTGGTCGACAAGCACCAGGGTTTGATCTGGCAGCCGGGAATCATGGCTGACAGGTATTACAGGACTGATAGAACAGTTGATCTTAGAACAGAGACTCCTTACAATAACAGAGATCAGAACCGTGCGGAGGTCTTGCATGCACTCAGAGAACTTAGTGCAGGTCAACGACGGTCAAATGGTGTATTACAGCAGGTGGCAGTTGCACTTCAGAGACTAGATACTCCGAGGAGATCGTCACCACCTCGTGACGATGACAGAAGTGTTACAGGTTCGCGGAGAGCTCCTAGGTCAGTGTCACGGACAGCGGATAGGCCTACGAGGCCCACCTTCACGAGACAGGAGCCCGTTGAGGATATACCAGGTGAAAGGTATGAGGGTTTGTTCGCCGGCACACTTAGGGCAGCGAACAACGAGTGGCAGTTAGAAGCACCTGAGATTAGTGGGAGGATTAACATTGACAGGACACCGCAGAGCACAGATGGAGAAGTGATTAGCATGTTTCGGGAGTATAGCAATCTACCTCAGAAGATTAAAGAGAAACTTTCTTTCGTGAGTTACGTGGATGTGCACCCGAGTCTTTGCCATAAGACGGAGTTCGAAAAACAGAGATATCTCACTACAGCTCGTGAGTTGTTTACACCTGGGAAAGATAGAGAATCTACATCTGATGATTGTACAATTCTTCATGAGAGTGATTTGATATCTTCAGTCTCTTATGAAGTAGGCAGAAATTTGTGTGATGAATTTGATCGAAGTGCTTATTTGATCCATAAGCACACTAGCACAACTTCGGGTAATGGCTTACCTACATCGTCTTTGCAGGAGGTGACTCAAGAAATTTCTGCCCTAAAAGCCACTTCTGATTTTTATAACAGCGATGGTGAAACTTTGCGTGAGCATGATATAACAGCTATTTCAGAGGTGCAAAGTAACCCTATGGAGTCGTCACGTGAAGAGATTCCAGAGTTGGGTACTACAGATGCAGTTGGTATTGAGGATTTATGTTATGACGAGTCTGATTTTCCGGATCAGACCTTTGAAAACCAGCTAGAGGATTCGTATGTTGACACGGAATCCCAGGATCATGCGTTGGATGAGCATGCAGTCACTGTTGGAGTAGAAGCGTGTGAGGATACTGTCAGACCAGCAACTTCTACCGTACCAGTTGAGCCATCCTTCGAGGTACAGAGCAGCAGTACCTTAGATGTTGAGGTGTGCATGGTTGAGAGCACACACGATGCTGCAGATCATGAGATGAGTGATGACGGATCAGCGTCATATCATAGTGCATATGGTGAACCGGAAAACGTGTATGGGGGTCGTACGTTGCAGAATCCTCATCATTTGATTGGGCAACTACATGTAGATGACACTATGATTACTACCGCCCTTGAGCATTTTGACGTTGCTCGTCAGATGTTGACTACCTACAGTAGGAGTCCTTCGACAGGTGAGCACAGTGATAGAGGTTTTTCCCTTGCAGTGATACATGCACTCCGAGAAGCAATTGGAACGATGAAACAAAACTATCTAAAACTACTAGCAGACAGAGATTTCCTTCTCGAGTGGGATTGCATTTGTTATGATGCATGGCGGGGAAAAGAGGAGCGGATCGATGAGCTCACTCATGAGCTTGAGGTGACTGCGAATTCATTGCAGAGCACCCAGTTGGCTCTTCGGGAGTCACAGTTACAGATTGAGAGGCTTACCGTGGCGTTGAGGTTAGCACAGTCTCCACCACCTTTGGACATCGTGCAGTCTTGCATGGCAGTGGTTGGTGAGGAGTATACACCCATGGTTCATAGCAGTGTAGGAGATGTTGAGGATGAGGTTACCTCCATCTCGGTCACAGGATCGGTTGATACAGATAGGATGAGTGCACTCGATGAGAGTTGCAGTGAGCCACGCATTGCACCCGGTTCTCATGAGACTAGTCCCGCGATAGTTGATGCAGGGCAGATCGTTGATAATTCCTGTGACATGGTTGTTGATACACTGGAGAGTTGTGTGACAACCCTCGATACTTGTCCATCTTCACAGCAGATATTCAGAGTCTCATCCAGTTGGGAGATTGGTACTTGTGATGATTTGTTTCCCTCTCCTGGAAGCAAATCAATCTTTTCATTTGATACAGTTGACTATGGTCGGCAGCTCGTTGAGCCGAGTCAGGAGTACAACTCAGTTTATTATTCCAGCGATTCAGAGATGGATGATTCCGATCAGGATGGCGTGATTGTGCAATTTGTGAATAATCCATTGTTTGAATTTGATGGTGGTTCGATCTATGATAATCCACTCTTCGAGTTGGACGTCAATAGTACTCTTGATGTTAGTTCTGAGTTGAGTGATGATTGTAGTGTTTGGGATTGTTCCAGTGCATCGCAATTCCAAACCAAACTCACAGAGGAGTTCAATGAGGTGTACACGGTGAGGAGTGCTTACAGTTTTTCCTTTGATCCACCCGTACATGATTCATATTCGATGCACAATTCTTGTGCACAGGGTGATTCTCTCGGTACAGTCGAGGGGAGTAGTTCATTACTGTGTGCAGAGCTACCATCTTCACAAGATGGGATTAGCGGATGCAGGTATTTGACTCGGCAGTTTGCGGGGTATTACTTGCAGGGGCAGCAGTCTGTTATCCATCATGTTGATATGTATTCGTTAGGGCTTGATACTTCTATGTCGCAGATTTTTCATACAGGTACATGGTTACAGGGCGACTATAGTATTAGTCGGCATGATGGTTTGGACAGTTATCACATCCATGAGTATTTAGTAGAAGACAGGGAGAGATTCAGGACAGTGGATGCTTCTAGAGGTTTTTATCTCTGCATGACGGATGGATGTGGATTCAGATTATATTGGGATCTCGGTGGCGATAGCATTGGCATCGAGTATGGGATGAGTCCCAATGATTTACTTCACTATTCTCAGCATGGTGAGGTTGGAGGCAGTAGAGCGCAGTGGCGACCTGAGGAGGACCGTCACGATGGATACCTCTTCTGTGGGTTTGGAATCCGGTATTGATTTATGATTGAGTTTGATCGCAGCTCTGAGGAGATAGTTAGAGATGTGTGGGACATTACAGTTTTCTTCTTGGAGCTTTAGAGTTGGAGTTTGTTTTGCGGTTAAGGATTAGCAGGGTCAAGCAATAATTTTAGGGAGAAGCGGTTGTCATGTCCCGTTTTGGCGAGCATCGGTGATGAGATTGGCCTATCATGAGACCCTCGTGGTGAGTGGTTAAGAGAATTCGTTTGAGACTTATGGCCACCATTGATTAAGCGATATTGATCAATTGGCTTTCGTTCGGGCTCACCGGAGATGTTTTGCGAGAATTACTATTTTTAGCGGTTCTGGCGGCCAGTGGGATGTATTATTTTGCGATTATGACTTTTGCATTATCGAGAATCGCCCGGCATCAGACGGATCGTGTCGGATGAGTACGGCGAGTATAATATTTAATTATATTAATTAAATATTAAGTAATTAATGATTATATTATAAAGTTATAATTTTAAATTATAACTTAAGTTACCTGTCTTGAGGGGTGCGCCCATCATCAGAAAGGGGCCAGTTGAGAATTAAAATATTATAAAATATTTTTGCTGGAGACTTTTGAATTATTAAAAGATTAAAATATGATATTTTAATTAAAACCCTATTATGGTGGAAATCGCACTTTTCAGCTTAATAAGGGTTTTGCCTTGGTTTCTGAGCCATTATGACATTTTTTGAGAAACAGGAATTGATCAAGTTTCGCCAGAGCACAGAGACCTTAGGGTTTCGTCTCGAAATCGTCAGAGAACGAGCCATCTCCTTCGAAGCAGTTCAGAGGATGTGAAATAACATCCGATTTATTGCCAGTCGTGGGATTTCTTCATCCAGAAGAAATTATTGAGCTTCATAGTAATTGATCTACAGAGTACCAGAGATCTTATTCGTTCAGAAGAACACCAAGCACCAGGGCGCACCATTCCTGAGGGATTATTATATTGATATTCTGAAGACTTTAAGAGGAGGGCCGTACAAATCATTTATTGCAGGCTGGAGCCGTACCATTTAGTACAGTACAGCCGTACCATCCTTGGGAAAAGAGCATAGTCTTCAGAGTTTCAAAGAATCTTGCATTCAGAGGTCTTTCATCTCTTTAGGCGCTGATATCAGAGAGAACTGGAAACATTTGAGAAGGCCGTACCACCATTAAATGCTGTTGCTGTTCTGACAGCAGCCGTACTATTTAGACTTCTGGCCGTACCACTTCAGGAAGCTGAGTTTATTAATTTTGTTCAGAGGTCACACATTTGTGGCGCCTACCTCTGCACTCCAGGAGACTTCAGAGGAAGTTGTATTTTATTTCATATTAATCATTGCTGTTATGAGCTTGGCCGTACCAGACTGTACCAGGCCGTACTTCTCATAACCAGGCCGTACTTCCTTCAAGGGCAAGAAAATACCTTACATATTGGTCTTCCATCTTCCATTTTGGAGGCGCCTATCTTCCTGAATCAGTGTGCAAACTTTTCATAGTGGGAGAAGCTGACTTAGAGGAAGCCGTACCATCATCTGGAGAACATTCAGTGCTGTTACAGAAATCAGGTTTTCAACTTATTTGTTGCTTTTACTTTGCATGTTACCTGATCTTCAATGTAACCATCTCAAAAGAATAATAGAATATCTGGCAACATTACTATCAGTAGTTTTCACTGTTTTTAGAGTTAAATGATTTTAATTGAATTTATTTCAAGCACTTGCAAAAATCGCCATCTTTATTATCATGCAAAACATCAAAAAATTGCAAAAACCTAAAAACGTCAGAAAAACTCAAAACCGCAGTCAGATTCAGTGTCAGGGGGAAACTAGGGTTTCTACAATTTGCTAATTCTTCTTGTGTCCAAAAAATCTGCAATCCAAAGAATGGGCAAGACTTGGCATCAATGGCTACCATGCAACTTCATTAGCGTTTGAAGACAACCACAAGACCCACCTCTTTCAAAATTATAAAAAACGTGCATATAATAGCAGCCAGGGCGTAACCCTAATCACTGCACACTGTAGCAGCTCAAAATGCACAACGCAGGTTGAATCACACCCAAAATGAACATCACAGATTGATGGAGAACATTTGTAATTACTTTTAGTAGTTGGGTGTCATGGCACCAATAATGCTGGTAGGTGGAGAGATTGGAAGAGACACATGCAACACTTTACCTTTGTTTGCTTGTCCCCTGCAAAATTCCGAGCTGAAATAGGATGCATGATATTTAATTGCTTTTGTAGAAAGACAGGAAAAATGTCAAGATGCGGATATATCTTCTTGTTGTTAAAACCTTCACAATATACTCTTGACCCTTGGATCTCAGCAAAACCTCTTTTTGTGGAATTTCGACCAGCATCAAGATATAGCGAGAGCGCGGCCAACACTAGGCCATACAAAACATCACCATGGATTGGGATGTATCTCGATACCTCAAAAACCTCACAAACACTCATCCTGCGGGATTTCAACCACCATTCGAATATCTTGTCAACCCCAAAAATTCCACAAACATTTACATCCTTCCTCCCATGCAACCAAAAGAGTCTTTTGCATGTCGTTGGGGTGTGGAGAGGACTTAAGAACCTTTTGACGGGGGTTCCATGGGAACCAGGAACCAAGAACCAATGGCTCCTAGTTCCTATTAAACCTCAGACCACCTTTCTTATTCTTTTGGCAAAGGTAAATAAACCACCAGAGGTTTCATAGGAACCAGGATCCGTTGGTTTGTGGTGCCTATGAAAGCTCTGACCACTACACTTAGCCATTTTTTTATTTCTGATTTTGGGAAATGATTGAAGTATATGGGAGGGGAACACATAGCTAACAACACACCTTAGCATGAGGACCCTTATGGAATTTCTTAGATCGGTTATTGACAAAGGGATCTTACTACGCAGGCACACAAAAGGAAGGGACTCGAGCAAAAAGGACACCAAGAAATTGAGTCCCAATAGAGGTTATTTAAAAGTAAAAGTACTAATATGTGTATTCATGGTTTCATACGTAGGACCAAAGATAATCGTGGAATAGATATTCACAGAAAGAAGACATGAGCATTACATATCCTTCCGATGACAAGAGGATATTTCATAACAATCCCTCCACTTTTTCAAATTGCAAAAATATGCTCATTCAATAAAATATATTAAATGTGTCCGTCTTGGTCTAATGAATGGGCATAGTTATACAATTTGAAAAAGTGGAGGGAGTTGCTACTCAATATTGCTTTTTGTTCTGAATGGCAATAGATCAATTGTCAAGATATATATAATGTGTATGTCTTGGTCTGTTGAATGAGAGTGGTTTTGCAATTTGAAAAACTGGAGGGAGTTGCTACTCCATATCACTTTGTGTTCAGGGCGTTGCTTCAAAAGTGTTGAGATCTAATGTAGCCTGTTAGTGCAGTGGGCTATGCCACAAGTCAAAGGCAGGGCATTAGGGTCAACCGTGTAAGGATCCACTTTCAACCTAGGTTACAGGTTCTATTTATATCACCTTAATGGATCATGAAAGTCAATGGAAAATGTCAACACATAATTCTAGATCTAACCAAGTATAGGCTTCATATTGACACTTCTAAAATTGCTCCACTTTACTGAATTGTACATAAGTTTCAATTATCACTGTCTCAAAAACTGCCCATGTTGAGCTTAAATTCTATATTTATCTTATCCCATCCACACTTGAGATTCCTCACATAACAGCAATCACAAAAAGGTTTTTTTTTCTTCTGTTAAATTACATTATGCAAGTGCTAACTTCTGTAGAACAAATCTGTGTTAAATATTTTTTTCCTTCACCCATGCTACCCGATTTTTCTAAATTAGTATCTATCAGCTCTATAGCATATCCTTTGGCCTGTGCTGCACTTTGCTGTCTTGATGGATGCTTGGTCAGGTTGATTGTTGACATCTATTTCCTTTGCTTGAATGTCAATTTGACTTGGCCTCCCTGTTATATAATATAATATCTTTGTGTGGATGGTTCTATGGTAGGCTCATCCACTTTCATCTATCGTTGGTTTATAGTAGATGTTGATGACAAATCTTTGATGATGGGAAGGCATTTCTTCAAAGCTCAATGGCTTTAATCATTTAACCTAGCTCCAAGAGGATTCTATCTGGTAGGGATTTCTCTAGATCAATGTTCACACTGGGAATGGCATTGTTCGGTAGAAGTTGTTGTAATGTAAATTTTGATGCAGAGATATATTTGTCGATAGCATTCCCAATACTTCTCAAAGTCATTTCTCCCCATAACTCACAGGATAATAGATGCGGTCTTACCCAAATTGGGACTACACAATGCACTTCTTCCTTTGACTTTAAGCTTAGATTGAAGACATGGAACCAATAATTCATAAGCAAACCTGATTCATTCATGAAACAGGGTCCCTCATAGGGTGATATCATGTGTCCCTATCCATGTTTGTTGTAAGATCATTGCTGTTAACAGTGTGTTTCCCTGTTAAAACAACTTTGATGATGGATAGCATGTATCCTTATCCACATTTGCTGTAATATCATTGTCGTTGACAAGGTGTGTGTCCCTGTTGAACAACTTTGATGATGTATGCCATGTGTCCCTATCCTTGATTGAAAGGCCACAGTTGGGTGTGTCCTTGATGATGTAAGATGTGGATTTAGTGTGTCCTAGTCCACAAACCTTTAAGCACTTGGTGAGCTATTGAGTGTGTCCTAGTTCAACACGTGATTGTTTGGACTGCTATGTTAGTTGCAATCCAGTTATTGGTAGTAGGGCATATGATATGATAGGAGAGAATGCTAAGATATATGTATTCCATCATGTTTTTTTAGTAGTTTTAGAGGTGATTTTGTAAGGGGGGGAATGTTGGAAATATTACATTACATTGTTAGTAAGTCATAGTTAGTGTATTAATTTAATTGTTAATAATAGAACTTCTTGTGGGAAGTTAGATGGAGGAGGTTGTATAATGTAATTACAAACAACTAAATTTCCTCATTGTATATATTCACCTTTTTGGTTGAACAATTAAAACACCAAGGCATTTGGACTTAATAGTCTGCCCCATCCAAATGACATGTAAATAAAATGAATGAGGCTAGGTGCAATAGTTGACTATAACAAAATACATACCCTTGAGACCTGGCAACTGATTTTAAAATAGGTCCATATACTGTTAACCTTCATATCCTATCCTTGGCTTGTGGCATAGCCCAACTCACTAACGGGTTGCATTAGACCTCAACAGAAGTAAAACATGATGCTTTCACTGCCTTGCCTTCCAAACTTCTCATTGTCTTGGTTTCTAAAACTTTGGATCACAAAATCCTCTCCTTGATCCAATGGTGAAACAATAAAAAGATCTGGAGCCTCTCAAGTAGTATAGCTAATCTCTGATTGGGAAGCTAACTAGAGATGGGAATGGGCCTCCATATCCTCCTGGTTGGTCCTCCAACCTCCATGCAGATTTTTGCTTCACTTAGACAAGACAATCAATATGCATGTGGACCATAGAATACTGCATAGAGCTCTCTGATAGTTCTGGCCTATTCTTTGAAGGTGTTGACTGCATAATTTCTCGTACTTATACCCTACATAGAGATAGGCTTCCCTCCTTTAATCAAGACAATAATGCACTCTTACAATGAAACTTATATTTGATAGAAAAATTAAATATCAAGTACCACTTAATGTGCACCCAAATGCACATTGAATGGTTTCTCCAATATACACATGCTATTTGAATTTACCCTTTAAACGTTACACTTCATTAAAATGGCACCTTGTGTATTTGCAATTATTAAAAAACTTATCAAATCCTCCCCTTTAAGCACTAAAAAACATTGCACTTGTGAAATAGCAAACATGGAAACACAAATATGGAAAAACTTGAATTGTATCATTATTGAATTGTGTTCTGGCAGCAGGTTAGTGGTGGTGAGTCCAACGTAGTGTATAAGTTCAATCTTTCATAAAATCTTGGACTCCACCAAAGGATCTGATTGAGAATTGGGCTGCAGCAAATGGCATTGCAATATTTATCCACAAAACAAATGATGGCACAAATGGTTTGGTTGCTAGTATGGTTGTTGGTTAGCTGTGGGGTTTGTTTAAGTGCCTGGTCGTTTGTTTGCTCACCTACTGTCCTTTGCTTATGGGAGGGCTAAGTGTGGGGCTTAACGCTCAACAGAGTGGGAGTGGTGTGGCTCCACTCGCCACCAGATGGCCACCCTATCACCACTTCGCAACATTTTAATTTTCTGCAGCTAGCGACTAGGTCACATCAACGATTGAGAGCGAGCCCCCAGGGGGCCGAAAATTTGCACCTATTGCCCTAATAGGGCATTTTTTAAAAACTTGCACGACTTTTTGCTAGGGTATCGGTTTTTCAAAAATGAAATATTATTAGAAAGCTGGTTTTGTGAATTTTACAGTGGTGCAGGTTATTTTTCAGAATTTTACTGTTTGGTGATAGTAATTGCTGATTGAAGCCATATCTTGGTTTTGGCTCCTGAGCTCTTAACGTTTTGCCACAATCTCTATTTTTCGCGATTCTTGTGGCATTGGAAAGTTATTGATGAGCTCTATCTAGCCATCCATGCACTTTTTCCTATTTTTTCCCTAGGTATATTTTTGTTTCAGTTCTTGCCCAGTGGGTATCCTGGAGGATTACTTGGACATTTTGGCAATTGGGAGGGTGTTGTTTTGATCATTATATTTCATTTCAGCCACATTTCATGTATTGATCTATGATTTTATCATTTGAAAAGTGCATCATTGTTGTAATCATGGGTTATGCAACTCATCCTTTTGTAATCATTCTAACTACGGACAATTATGAGTCTTGGCAAAAAGGCATCCTAACACATTGCAAGTGGCTCAATCTTTTGCCTCATCTTTATGGACTCATACTTGAGCCATATACAACATGGAAGAAATTAGTTTGGGTTAATAAGAATGATCATATTATAGGATTGATTGGTTCTAGTTTCAGTGCAAGCATCTTCAAAGAGACCTACAATTAGATTTCAGGAATCAGCTGCCCACACACATTTTGGACCAAGATTTGGGAGATTTTTGGAGATCCACATAATCCTCCATTCCTAGGTGATCTTGAATCAGATTGCCTCATTCCACTTGATGATGCTGATAATCTACCCTTTGATGATGATACCTTAGGGGAGCTTGAATATGATGTGGAACTTGAGCGTCTTGATGATCTAGAGTCTTCTCTTGTAGCTCCTACTTCTCCAATTGAGATCACACATTCATCTTCTATTGGTGATTCATTGAGAACTTTTAGTGATTCATTGCAATAGGTATCTAATTGTCTTCCTGATTGGGATTCCTATTTATCAGACGTTGCATCTTTGTTTGTGGTCACATTTCAGATTTGGAGGACATAGTTGAGGGTTTATCTCTTCTATTTGATGATAGTCATGGCACAACTGTTGTCACTTCATCTTTGTCTTTGGAGTTAGTTCAATATCAGTTTCCATTTATTCCTGGTTTGCCACCTTTTGTTGTGATTGGGCATGTACTTGATTGGATTGTGGCATCATCATCATCATCTACCATGGACAAGGCGATACATGAGCAGATTTCAGAGATACAATCTTCATACATAAGGATTCTTCTTCCTACCGATTCCTAGCCGGAATGGGAAGCATTCTTGCATTTGTACTTGGTCTATCTTCTTCCCAAGGGTAGAAACATTGTTTGTAGGCATTGGATTATGTTCTATCTTCAAGCATTCACCATTTTTGCAAGAGATTACACATTGTGGGGGGCCTATATAGTCTCGCTCTTTACCTCTTATGGGGGGTCATTGATTGTATATTCATGATGGATGTAGTCCTTGGGGGGTATCATTGGGTTCTCCATACATTGCCCTTGTTTGTATCTTTTCTCTCTCTTCGAGAAGAGTTTTGTCCCACTGGGTTTTCTCCTTTTCTCCATTTGTGAGAGATTGCATTTGTACATGGGTACCTAACATGGCCTTGTAGCTTAGACCCATCCTTGCATTTTTGTTTCATTTGCATAATAATCTACTTGCTAAGTTGCACTTAAGGGGGCGTGTTGGTGTGAATCAGGTATTTTACCTATCTAGTTCACTAATAGGTCCTATTCACATGTTAAGTTTACTTAGGTACTAGGAATCTTTCTAGAAGTCTTAGGCAAAGTTGGAAAACTCGGCGCGAACTCAGCGGACTCGCGAGTCCTAGGTTGTGCCGAGTCGACTTAGCACAGCCTCAGGAGTCGAGTCCAAGAGAGTCTCAGGGTTGGATTCTTGAGTCCTTTTGAGGGACTCGCGCTAGTCTTGGGCTCGAACTCTCGAGTCCCGTGCTTGGACATGCGCCGACGGTTGTGGGTGAAGATTGAGGTTTTAAAACCTCTTTTTTTGTTTTTTTCTTTCATTTTACTCGTCCATTATTGAGTGTTTGATGATCATATGACATGTAATCTTTGAATTATGGCAAATTGATAATCAAATTAGGTTCTTATGTTCTCTAAATGCATTAATTTCTTTTTTGTTTTTGTAAAACTACGGTTTTTTTTTTGCCGAGTCGTAGCCTTGTTTTTTGCTGAGTTTGTGCCGAGTCCTATTTTGGGCTGCCAAGTCCGTGCCGAGTCCAAGTTTTCCAACTTTGCTCTTAGGTGTCATGTGATCTTATCTTATCATGTCATGGCATTTAATACTTGTGTTCTAAGTCATTTAATATTGTTGAGGTAGTTGTCTCATTGTATAGGATGAAGACACATGTCATGATTTTCTCTAATCCTATCTCACAACCTTGCCTTTATAAGCAAGGCATCATTTGTACATTTCCTTATTCAATCAATCAATCTTTCATCCTTAATCATAGCAAGGTATTCTTGCCATGTCTTTCTTGTGGAAGATAGTTTTGGTTTGGCAGCTGATCCTGGGGTGTTGGGAGTTCACCATTAACTCCTACATTAAACATATTCCCTTCTGAAAATTGGCTATATACTCTGTAACCAGTGCCAATTCTTTTCCTACAAATGAATCTCAACAGGCATGCACCCATTACCCTTCAAGGCCTCCTATGGCTCTAATACCACTGTTAGATCCAAATGCTTTGATAATAAAATGCTGTGATGTTTTAATTGTTCAACCAAAAAGGTGAATATACAACGAGGAAATGTGATTATTTATAACTACATTATATAACCTTCTCCATCTAATTTACAATGGGAACCTTTATTATTAACCACTAAACTTACAAACTATGACTTATTAACAATGCGATCTAATATTTCCAACACACAACCTCCTCCATCTAATTTACCAAGCAACCTTTATATTATCAACCACTAAACTAACATACTAGCAACCTTCATTATCAACCACTAAACTAACATACTAACTATAACTTACTAACAATGTGATGTAATGCTTCCAACACAGGCTTTGGTCTGAGTGAAACTTTTGCCAGGTGGTGCACAATATGGCTGAACTTGCAATTGAACTATGGCCTGTTAATAGTGTTCAAACTCTCTGAAAAAAGAAAAGAAAATTGCTCATGAATAACTGTACTTTATGGTATGGGAAGGATATGTTTTTGTGATCATTGATCCTTTTTCTTTGCAATATTTGAGAAGATTTTGGCATTGATTTCATTCTTCTTGTTCTCATGCTTGCAGCATTTCAATATTACAATAAGGATCTTTTCTGGGTCTTGCTTTATATATTCAATTATGGTAGCTTATGACAATTGTGCACTTTCAGATAAGATACTTCTAATCTCCATTAAAAGGTCCACTGGTCTAGATATGTTTTCTGTTTTCATTATAAAAATGGAAAAGCTTGAATGCATTAAATTCCCTGAAATTATTTTGCCATAGTTTTGATGGATAATAAATGCTTTCACACATGATATGATATATAACAGGGCATCGAAGGAAGCAAAGAGTCTTGGAGTAATTTCCATTACATGGTAGTCTTTCAATATGGGTCTGTTGTGTTGTTCAACATTGCTGAACAGGAAGAAGAAAGATACCTGGAAATTGTCAAAAAACATGCTTCAGGCTTGCTTTCTGAGACAAGAAAAGATGGTAAATACCAGATTTCTTTGTATTCTCTTGAATAGCTAATGTTGTTCATATTCAGCATACTCTGTGTAATAGCGTCCAGTTTGTTACTGCGATCTCTGTTCCCTGGAGAGTACTTGTTTGCATCCTCCCCATTGTGTTACAGCTATTCTTTGGAGAGTATTGGTTTGATAAGTTTGAATGCAGATTGTTTTTGAATTGTTTAAACTGGACAACTTCCCTTGCTCTAGTTTGATAATTTTTCAGCTATCTAGAATCCAAAAAGTCAGAACTTTATACAGAGAGAAAGAAATTATATTAATGTTGACACATGACCAAAAGCAGGTCAATGGGAATTGAGAGTACACCAGTAAACTTTAGAACATTATGACTTTAGTATCACATTTTCCACTAGTAGCAATAGCTTGAATTTTAACCTCAGTAAACTAGAAGTGCTATTCTGTCCTCTGAGATGGTTCGCTAGGTCATATTTAATAATTAGTGAAGTGTCTGTCTTTCTATGTATTTATATAGGACATTGAGATTTCTTATAGCTTTATTTCAATTTTTTTATAATTGACAAACAAATCTGTATTGCAATTACATAACTTAACATGGACAAGGGCCAGGACATGTACTGTTGATTACAAAAATAATAGCATCTGGGGTCTCCATGGCCAGAAATACCAAATGCCATTATTGTAGTGCCCATCACACTTGCTCCCACCAGCCCCTGCAAAAAAAAATCCGTTCATAAAACAAATTAGAACTTGAAACTATTTGAGAATAGCTTGAAATGTTTATATCAAATAAACAAGAACATTTAAATGGAACCAGAAACTAAAGGCAACAGCAGAATGAACATAGATCTGATCAGAAAGCATGGAACTCATTAATGAGTTTTGAGCAATGGAGAGTTGAATTCCTCTCTGCAATTCTGCATTATAATAGATAGTGTCTTGCAAGTAGTGGTGAAAGAAAGTTTGCAAGAGCAGCAGTAGCAAGCAATGAAATGAGCATTTGATAAATGAGAGAAGGGTCTGCCTATTATTTGATGTTCTTAACTATTTTCACCACTTGCTTCCAATCTCCTTGTTGGCCATAAACTTAGCCACTTTGTTTTGTTCCCTATAGCTGATAAGTATTTCTGAAGACCACATTAGGAGATTAGCAATGAATGACTAGGATTTCTTTCAATCTAGCTCTTAGCTTCCAATCTGTCATGGAGCCATGGTTTGTTCCTTCTATTATCAGTTTAGTATAATCTAAATCCGATTGCCTAACAATTCTTAGGGCTGTGATGAGGGCATCAAATTCCACCTGATTAGTGGTACACCGGCTTCTTTAGCAGAGACAAAAATTAATCCTCTCATATTGTCCCTGTAGGATCCTCCAGCCTCTGCATGGCTTGGGTTTCCCTAGTGGCACTGGCAATGTTTATTTTGACCCAACCTTGTTCGGGGTGTCTCTATTTCAGACTTTGTTTCTCTTGTTCCTACTCTTTTTTAGCATTTCTTGAATCTTTTATTTGAATGGGAATAACTCTGAATACTGTGGGGATAATTATGAGTGCCTCTTCCCTGGCAATCAGGAATTGATTTCAAGTACACTCAAAGGTTTTCCTTCAATCCTGAAAGATGCACTCATTTGTTTTCTTCCATATCACCCCTGGCAGGAGAAATTAACTGATTTCCTATCTTATATCTTCCTCCATCTGAAGTTGTCGATGCTGATAGAATCTTTAATTTTATCTGGGAGGTATCCAATTAACTAATTCCTAGAATTTCCTGTACCATAGCTTCTTAGGGAAATCGCTTTGGGCTAAGAGGTGACCCATGCTTTCTTTCTCACTCTACAAAGATAACATCTGGAAAGACCCTGATATGCTTATTTTAGGAGATTTTCTTGCTGAAGCCAACGGAAACCCTTTGCTTTGTGTGAAGCCCTACTTTACCATACTTATCCAAATGAATTAACTTTCATTTCTTGTCCCAGTGAGTCTACAATATCTATTTTTAGCAGATTAATTCCTGGATTCAGCCCCTCTTGTCTCAATTTGTCTATTCATGTTCTTTTAATTGCTTTTGTAGCTTCAAAATGTTGTTTAGTTGGAGCCATCATTCCTGCAAAGTCCCTTCCAGGTTGGGTGTCTTCCACTTTCTGACTTGTATCTAATTGAATGACTTTCATTTCTTGTGCATGTGAGTTTACAATATCCACTTTTGGCAGATTAATTCCTGGATTCAACACCCTCCTATCCAAGTTCATCCACTACTCCTTTATTTATTATTTTTAATTTTGGTAGCTTCAAAATATTGTTTACTCGAAGCCATCATTCCTGCAAGCTCCCTTCCAGAAAATCTCATTTTCTTGCATTCCCTTCCAGGAGTCCTGAGCTTTATTTATCCACTCATTCTCAAGTACTGGCCTGAACGCCTTAAAAGTCTCTTTTGTTGTTCAAGGGTGAGGATAGAACCCATTGATCATTCCAAAATTGGACATGATTCACTTGTCACATATTCCACAAAGGCTATATGGTTATAATACTTCGCAATGAAATATAAATTTCCATATGGCGTATCTTTCATTCCTATTTCCTATTGTGGAGTTAAGAATTGGGTTGATAGTATCCAGGTATTATCCTTGATTTCTTTGCTCCAAGCATGTCCTCATCTTTAAGAAACCTCTAAACAATTTTTTCTCTTAGAGCCTTAATCATCTGCTTAAGGTCGCTAGCTACCACACCACTACGTATTGGAAGGTATATTTTACTTCCAGGGAATAAGCAGGATTCTGTTTGTTTCGTCAGTACCCTACCAAAAATGTAAACAGATGCCATATTTTGACAGCAGCATTATAGACCTTGAATGGGATCTGTGAGATCTACATAAAATAAATGAGGAGAAGCTGCAAGAACAACTCAGGCATTAGTAGCTTACCAGCAGATGAGAGCTACAAAGTTGAGACAAAATTCAAAAGATTAACTTTTGAAGATTTGTGGTATTTCCACCCCGATCTTCCCACCAAAAACTTGCAAATAAGATATACAAGAATTTGTAAGCAAACAAAATTTTAATAATAGTTGTAATTTGTAGCTTGTAAGATATGACACTTCAATTTTTGTTACTTGGTGATTGAGTGGATCTTCCTTAGATAGCTAGTGGCAAAGAAAAAGGCTTCCCCCTAGCTTGCTTATAATTTTGCAACTTTGAAATAATGAGGTTTCCCACCTCAACATTGGGTGTCATCTTCTTAATGCATGTTGAGAGACCCTCCATAACCTCGCCATTAGGATCTACGAAGCTATTGAAGAAGAAAAACTTGGGGTTGAGGTAGTAACCTGCTGCATAAATGGGTTGTTATAGTTGATTGTTCCACCTTTGATCAATGATCTCCCAAATGGGATCAAATGTGTCTCTATCCTCCTTGTAATAGTTTTAGATTGCCTCTTTGGCCCTATTCATGGCCTCATATACCATTGGGTTTTTATCCTCATCCATAAAGCGGAAAACTCTCACCAAGGGCTCCAACACCTACAAGTACAAGCAAATTAAAGTTACAAATTTGTAATGAAAGTAAATACTTTTTAAGTTTAAAAACAAAGGAGTCAATTCGAAATTTAAATTGAACTTTTGAAGTTACTTTAATGATCTTGGTAGCTCTCTTTGCAAAGACATTATCAAAATTGTTCTTTCAGTCCTCTCTCCATCAAATTTATTTGAGTATGGTGAGTTTAGCCATGCTTGACTCAAACATTTTCTTCAATGATGTCAATGGACAAGTAATGCTTTACAACATGAGGAAGTAGTTGTAAACCCTGTGACATTTGGTTGCACAAGCTCTTTTGCCTTGGTGTGATCTTTCGTCAAGCTAAGAACCCAAGGATGATTATAAATATATTTTGTAATGTTCCTTGCATCTTCTATAATCGGTCTCACCCAATCAATTTTGCCTTTGTGAAGGTCAAGGTAATGTGCTGCACTAGGGGTGCAAAAGAGTTGTCTCTCTTGGAGCAATCTTCTAGTCACGATGTACACCATTGTAGTGAAAATTTGCACTACATTCTCTTTTCCCACCTTTAAGACAACTTTTGCTCCAACATTAGGCTCAAAGTTTCCATATTTTTTACCTCATTAGAAGCATCAATTAACTTCAAGCAAATTATCTCACCTTTTGAAGTTACTAAAAAAATGATAAGGGTGTGGTTCTTTCTATCCGTCCACTCATCTGAAAGAATAGTGCATCCAAAACTTTCATCACTGCTTCTTTTATTCTTCCAAAATTAATTTTGCATCTTCAACAACATTTTGGAGCAATTTCCCACTTAAGTCCTTTTGGAGAGGGTGCCTTGTACCCTTTCTTTACAACTATCAATTCTATCACAAATTCTCCAAGTATGGGCTCTTTGTCACATTGAAGGGAAGGTTGTAAAACCAAAAACTTGCACACGCCTTATTTGCATCTTGGTGCACCTCTTTGTTCCACCTTGTACCTTGCAATGAAGATTATACTCTAGGTATGTTTCTAGGTACAAAAATGCCTTTTGTTTGTGCTCTAATTGACCTAGATGAGGTGGATGTGCTTTGTTTTCATTGTCCATAACTAGAGCCCACAATGCATTAGAGGTCTCCTCATTCACCCAAATTGGAGTGATCATATTGTTTAGAGGTCTCTTGTTTTACCTAATGTTGACTAGAGGGGTTGTGAAGGTTTTTGATAAAATCATTGAGATATAACTTGCTACATGAATGCTCTACTAAAGAGACTTGTTTGATAGCAATTTGAAGTTGCATATAATGTATACCTAGAGTTTGAGTAGTGTAATACGATGTAGGGAATGAGAGGAGGATGAAAATGGTTCCCAAAGAGTTATGGTTGTCTTCGTAGAGTTAGTCTTGTTTTCTCTTATAGTACTGTGAAAAATCTATAAGATCATCTTTGTTGTTCAACTGATATAACTGTCATGTTTTTTGCTGTAATGTAAGATGCATTTCTTTTAAAGAATTATCAATAAGAGTGAGCATTGTTGTTTCAATTTTAGATGTCTTGAATTTAATGTGCTGCAAGCAAAAGCCTAAATATTGAAAGTTTCATGTTATAATGCAGACTATGCAATAGTGGAGAAGCCATCATTGGAGACATGGATGCAAGGTGGTCCAGATTACATAGTTATGAAACGATTTGACATTGATGGGATTCGCATCATTGGAAGTGTGCTTGGACAAAGCATTGCATTGGATCACTTTGTTCGACAGGTATCTTTTATGCTTGCATGTCATACTTGATTATTGTTGACAGTTTAGGAATTGGTGTTTTGTTTATTTCATTTTGTATAGGACATCTGTCTGAAATTGGTTGGAAATTATTTTCAGGTTGATGGTATGGTTGGAGAATTTATCGATTTAAATAAAGGAATGGAAAAGACTGGAACTTTTACCATGAAGCAAAAGAAACTCTTTCAGCTTGTTGGGAAGGCAAATTCCAATCTGGCTGATGTAATTCTTAAAATTGGTCTTTTTGAAAGGTAAACAAAGAGATTAAGAAGCAACACTTCTCCAAATTTATTCTCTTGAATCATTACTCTAGTAGATAAACAACTTAGACATTGTGATTATGATATATAACCTCTGGTCATAAAAGATAGGCACACTCTAAAGATGATGATATTGCATGACAAGATGGGCACACTTTTAAGTTTTCGGCTTTCTTTTTGTGATTTTTATTGACATTATTTTCAACAGATCAATTGTTAAAATTAGTAGCCGTACAGAAGTTTTTAGTTCACTTAATGTTGCCTAATGTGATTGTTGGCATGAAAATTCTTCAAGTTCTCAAATATAATTTGCAAAATTACATCAATGATACTGAGTGGGGTGTTTCAACAGTATACCTTGGCTGATTTCTCTATTTTCCTAAGTTGTTTTATTTGTTTATATGCTGAATCAGTTACAATTTAATAATCCTATTTTTTTGGCAAAGATCACAGATTCCTTGACACTTTGCGCTTGGCAACCACCTGAAATCCCTCTCGGGAACCCCTAAGTTTCTTGGAGGTTGTTTAGAATATTCACATCCTTTTCAGCATGCAATAGTTCTTGAACCAAGCAAGAAAATTCATTTTCGTACTAAATTCGTCACCATGGTTGGTCTGGGTCCCAAGAAGACTTCAGGGACAACACTCTAAATTATGGTGATCTATGTGTTCTATACTTGAAGACAGTCAAATATGATCAGACATAGACAAGACGAGAATACTTAGAGCTGAAACAGTAAATTGTATTTAGTTCATGTGATCTCTATATAGAATACTCTTGAGAGATATCATGACTGTTATCTTCTAGCTATGCCTATACTATAAATTTGAGGCTTGATGTTAACTTGCAGATCTTTGCATTTTTGTTCTAATCTCTATCCCTAATTTTTCTCCTATCACCAAGTAGCATACAATTAGACTTGTTATTGCTCTTGTCAGATGAATGTTTAGAGTGCCTTTTTGAATGGGGATTTGCAGGAGGATGTATATATTACTCAACCTCAAGGCTTTGAGGTTATTAGTGTCGAGTCCCTGGTATGTGAATTGGTAAAAGCCTTGTATGGACTCAAGCAGACACTTAGGGCTTGACATGCCAAGATGAATAGTTACCTTCATCAAATTGGATTTTAATACAATCATATGATACTTTGTATACTTGAGTTAGGGCAATCACATTGTTATTTGGTTTTGTTTGTGAATGTTCTTATTGGCAGCTATGAAAAGATGAATACCTTAGTGAAGAAGGAATTGCATAATGGGTTTGAAATGACTGATCTTGGCCTTCTTAATTACTACTTAGGAATTGAAGTATATTAGTGCACTTACAATATCTTCATTTTTCAATCTAAGAATATTTCAGCCATATTGGACAATGTCAATATAACATATGTTAATCCTATTATTGCTCCCATGGAAGGCAACATGATGTCTTAAAATGATTGTGGTGCTTTTGTTGATGGCACCATGATTAGGCAATTAATTGGGAGTTTGATATACGAATTGAATAGTTGGCCTAACATACTCTTTGTAATTGGTGTTCTATCTTTGTTTATGCAGGATCTATTGGAAGGTTGGTGCATTCGTCCCCTTGGATAGGTTGGTGCTTTTCTAGCCCACTATGGATTCCTGACATGGCTTAATTGCCTCTCATGGATCTTGTATAAATCTAGCGTTTGTATCGGGCGTTAATAGGTTGATCTTTTGGCTCAACGACAAAGCCATTGCAACAAATGGGTATTAGAGTGACGTCACGGGTTTGAATCTTGCGGTTGCATTGGGGGGGGGGGTGTTGTTGGAAGGTTGGTGCTTGTCTAGCCCGCTGCAGATTCGTATCATGGCTTAACTGCCTCTCGTGGATCTTGTATAAATTTGGCGTTTGTATCAGGTGTTAATAGGTTGATCTTTTGGTGCAATGACAAATCCATTGCAATAGGATCCTTGGGAAAGTCATTGGAATGCAACCAAGCATACACCTTGTTATCTTTAGGCAATGGAAAATTATGGCCTTGAGTATTGTCAAAATTCAAATTTCCAACTTGTTGAATATTTTGATGCAGATTTTGGTGGTTGTGTTGATGATAGGATATTCACTTAGGTTACACCATGCACAATGGCTCAATTTGTATTGCTTGGTGTAGTGTTGTCCTTGTTTTCAACACACCGAATTTTAAACTTTTATGTTGCTCCTAACCACAAACACCTCAAGTATTTTCAGTTTATAGATTATTTGTTTGATCAAAATTGTCATCTAAGGACTTTTGTCATAGGTCGTTTACACTGTGTGCTTCCCATGTAATTTGTCATAATTGTTCCAAGTTTTAGTGTTCAATTGATTTTTATAGGTTATTTGCATCAAATTTGGCTACCTATTGCCAATCTGAAAGACAGTTCTTTGCCATTTTAGTTCAGATCCAAGTGTAGTCACACAAATTGGTAGGATTTGTGAAAACAATTAAATTTGAAAATTTATGAGAGATGATGCAAATTCCTTTTATAGGGATGTTCCTGATAGTATTTTGCCTAATGTGGCAAGTATTTAGGTCAAAACATGTTTCGGTTTGTGAGATATTAAAAGTTCAATTTTTCACCATGTAGTTTGCAGAAACAATTAAATTAGGAATTTAATGGAAGCTGGAGCAAAATGGTTTGATAGGAGGTTTTATAACGTCATTATTGACTATGTGGCAAGGTTTCATGAGAAAATATTGATCCAATCAAGAGTTATGCTTGTTTTCTCCTCCAGCATGTTCACAAGCTTTTAAAACATGCTCTATGAAGTTAAAAGGTTGTGAAAATATAAAAAAGGTTGTGAAAACTGAAAATTAACAACCCACAACTTATTGAGTGGGATGAGGTTGTGAAAATTCACAACTCATAACTCACAACGCAAAGCTGCCAAATGGTTGTGAAGATGTCTCAAACAACTGATGACTGAATTTTTGCAAAGGAAGAGGTAGTTATTACAACTACCCAAAGAAATAAACACCTCTAGATCTACGTTGTGTTCATGGATGAAAGACTATTGGTGTCTGCATAACGACCTTATAGTTTTCATCTTTTTTTTAGATTAGTAGGTAATCTCTCATAAGTCAAGTATAGCTACTGCCATTGGAATTTCATCAATAAGGGTATCCAAGATTGGAAAAGCTGAGTTTAGTATGGAGCTCTGTAGTAACCAGTCTAGGCTTAGTGGTAATAGC
>VDFB02339522.1:0-23152 GCA_007258455.2 Sequoia sempervirens | reverse complement strand
ATGGCAAACAATAACATTTCAAAAGTACCCAAAAGCAAATAAAAATTATTCAAAGAGCTGCATACATTTTACACTTTTAGCTGTATGTGAACCAGCAACTCAAAACTGGAAATTTCATCAATAAGACTTCATCTGTTGAGCTCAATCTGCTAGTCTGAATGAGAAGCAGCAAAGAGGCCAACTAGGTGTTGTATTTCAAACATGAAATTGGTTAGAGGCTAGGAGGTAGCATCCTTGAAGCAAAATATCACTTGTCAATTCGACAGCATAACAGTATAGTAAGCAATTGGATGCCAAAGCTGGAGCAAAAGCCATTCTTTTATAGAAGCTCATAAAACACTTCAAATTCTTGAGAAGGCACACCAAAAGACACGAGTCTTCTCAAATTCCAAAAATCAATTAATCCTTCAAAATGGCGTCCCTTTTTGCAAGCTAAAACATTTCACTTTATTTAAAAATATATCTCCTTAAAGTGGCATCCACTTTTTCCCAAGGCATTAGACAATAATTAAAATATATTTAATACTTCATGAAGGCATCCCCCTTCCAAGTCCCTCTTTTAAACACAACTTAAAGTTGTTCTCCTAGGCCAAGGGGTCAACTGCAAATTATAACATTAATGCCTTTATTCACCAAAATTAAACCATTAGAAGCCAAACTGGAATTGCATTAGATGCTCCAACTGAAAATGAAGACCTTGAAGACTGATAACTTTATACTGCCAAAATTAGAATTTACTATAAATAGTAAATTCCCTGAAAATACCATAGAACCTCTGAACATGGAAACCCTAATTTTACCTCAAACGAGCCTACAAGCTTCCGGAATAGGCTAATGAGTGTCATAACAGATCACTGATGAGAAGGGGACATTACAGGATTTCATTTTGAGGTTGTTTGAACCGCAATCCACACTTTGTGATGAGTAATAATCAGATATAAAAATGTAGTCATAATGATTTCCTCTTCTCCTAGTTTGATCTCTCTTATACACCCTTTTTCTTTAATAGACATTACTCTTCACATACCTTTTGAATATTATTAAAACTAAACTTCAATTTTATTTCAGTTTATTATTACTAACCCTTTGTTAAGGAAGTTGCAGGTATAGTTTCCACGACCTTGCTGGCATCTTTAACTTCATTAATATCAGTCACAACATTGCATGCTAAGTAAACTCTTAACAATTTTAGAGAGAATTGTTCATATCTGCCGCCACCGAACATCACCAAATTTTATTTGTTTTTCAATTTATAATCAATGCTTGTCCCATATTCTCAAGACCTATGGGAATGTATGATGAGTGTCGGTTGATTTTGTTTTATTTTTATGGAGGGGGCACTAAAATCCATCTTTCCCAAGATTGCTTGTCCCCAAGCAATCACAAATTAGGATGTTGAGGAATTTCCGAACACTCCCATGTAGCATCCTCTTCAAGAAGATGTTTCCATCAAATCAGATATTCTATTATTGTTTTGTTCCTTATTTTTTTTCTCAAAAACTTAGAATAGCCTCAAGAATTAGAGTCACTTTCCCCATCATCCAGTGGGGATAGCTCTACTGAAGGAATAATTTGACTTTCTAATGCCCTTTTTAAATAAGAGACATGAAATACATTATGAATCTTACTATTCTATGATAACTCGAGTTCATACGTTTGTATGCAACCTCCCCAATTTTTCAGTTGATTTTGCAAGGGCCATAGAACCTTGCTTTCAATTTCTTTTCTCCACTCTTCTTCAAGGAAGACCATCCTTAAGGTTGTAGCCTTAAGAATACCATATTTCATGCTTCAAATGTTCTTTCAGTTAGATGCTGATTAACATATAATTTTTATTGATTTTGTGCTCTTTGAAGGTTCTTTGTGAGCAATTCCAAAATTTCTTGACTTTGCTTGACTAGATCTTTTGCCTCTGCTACTCTACTATCTATGATAGCCAAATCCACAAAGGATGAAGCATCATAACCATATAAGCCCTTGAAAGGTGTCTTTCCAATGTACATATGATATGTACTATTTATCTAGGTTGTCTAATGCCTGGTTACATAGTTTCGCAAATAGCCCTCAATCCATTTGTTGACTATTTCAGTTTGTCCATCGATTTCTGGATGATAGGTGGTACTTGGAGATAATTCAGTTCTTTATAAAAATATCCAAGAGCAACTATTCTTTTGAAATATTGTAATCTAATGTTACATTACGACTTTTAGAAAGGATTCCTTTACGTAAGTGCTTTTATTATCAATGCTAATTTGCATTCGATAAGTATTGTCTTAACCAATAGAATATTATGTACCACTCAGCTTGATAAGTATTGTCTTGGCATGTAGAATTAATATTTACAACATAATCTCCTTTACTCATTCTTGTGAGACGGAATCAAGATGTAGAATGGGATTATTAAGGATTACAGGAAATGAACTCTTAGTGACAAACTAGAATCAGTTATCTTGGATATTTCAAACATTGAATTTAGTTGCACACATTCTTGATACGTGTAACAAGTTCCTTTGTTTGTTAGATAGGAAATGTAGCTTTACTATTGCTGTTCATCCAGGAGTTTGGTGGTCATTTGTAGAAGAAACTAAGATGTAAATAGAATTAGCATGCTTGTGACTATTTTTTAATGCTTAGGTTAAATGTAAATGAGTTTCTCAAGCTATGTTGAATTCAATTTGATGATATTGGTCTGTGTTTATGCTGCATTGTTCTTTGCAGTATATTATTCAGAACTTGTCAAAAACTGACTATAGAATTTGTAGTTGACAACAAAGCCAAAATAGTTTTTTTAGGTCGAAAAGCTGTTTTAAGAGACTTGAAAGGATAGAGCCAACTTAAATGGGCTTCTAGTGGTTTTAATCATAGTTATAGGACTCGCCTAGAATTTCCTAGACTCGGTGAGTCTCAAGGCGAGCCACCCTTGATGAGTGTGGGAGACTTGGCAACCGAGTGCTCGCCAAACTTGCCGAGTTTGGTGGACTCACCAGATTCGCCCAGTTTAGGGAGTCTCAACCCAGAGACTCAACCATTTTAATTAATTTTTTTTTTAAAACTTACAACCTTTCAATGTTATGACATGCCCATCTAGGATTTGCAAAAAAAATATGAAAATGGTGTGTGCTATGAAGGTTTGTGTGGTTTTGAAGGCCTTCATTTGGGCTTGGTGGCGGGGGCTCCGCCCCTCAACCCCACCCTATATCGCAATAGGGAGTGCACTTGAGGCGCCCCCTAGACACCGCAAGGGGCGTTGCCCCTCGACCCCATTGGGGTGTTTCCCCCAAACCCCCATCAAACTACAAGTCTAAGCATGTAATAGGCCAATGATGAATCATGATCATTAAACCTAGAAAATAAATATCCCCTGTTGCAAATCTTTGCATCTTCATAGTCAACGCCACAATCAAGGATTATCTTGTTTCATATATTGGACAACTTGTTTAGTATACAAGGACGGCCATAGGCAAAGTTGGCATGCTATAGTCATTGTACTATTGAATACAAGTTAAGTTATAGTGGGCAAGAAATGCCATTTTCATAATGCAAAAATGTATCAATCATAACCTACACAGGTAACTCATAGAACAATCCTGTCTATTAGTATTCTAGCTAAGGTCAAACTAGAACATAACAATTTATCTTTTTACTTAACCATTCCTGTTTTGTCATGTCCCCAAAATCGTAACACCAAAATAACACTGAAATACAAATAACAAAATCAAATAAATATCAAAATGAAAATATAAGTAATCTCAATTTAAATATTATAATTATAATTATCTTAGATAATATTATAATTATAATATAACATAAACAAGTTAATGATTTAAATATCATAAACATTATGATATAATAAACATTAAAAAATATATATAATTAAATAAACATCAAATAATATTGTAATTATAAAAATAAATAAACAATAATAAACAATAATATTAATAAGATATAATAATAATGATTTGATAATATTAATAAGACAATGACTTGGTGATATTAACACGCAATAGAATTATTGGCACTCATTAATATCTGATTAATATTAAAATATTCACACAGAAATTTAATATCTGATTAATATCTAATTAGTTTTCATGGATTAGTAAGTAATGCTATTAATAAAGGCAATCCCAAGAGCCACAACTTTACACCGGTCAGAATTAGTTAAAGGCAGCAGCCATGACGATTCAAAAGGAGACACCATTGTAGGATATTTAAAGAGCCCCAAAGTCATTCAAAAGGCATTGATCAAGAAGTATTGGAACTAGAAAGGAAAACACAGCCTATGTAATGTCTGATTGGAATTGTAATCTACTAAGAGAATAAGGAAGTATCGAATCAGATTCAGACTGCATTCAGAATCTATGGACATAAAGGAGGTAAAAGGAATAGATGTGGTAAGTTATATTTAACTATAGTTATAATATATGTCAGAATTGGTAAGGTAGAATTCTTAGGTATATTTATTACTCTTGTTACAATGATAATTCTAGAGTAGATGATAGGCATATTTATCATTCTTGCCTCCAATAGTAAATAAGTAATAAGTATAGAGAATGTGTAAATGAGTATATAAATATAGATAGTATATAATTCCATTTTTATGAAAATAAAATGCAATAAGTAAATATAATAAGTAATAAGTATATAGTTACAGATGATATTAAAATAGAAGCACAAAAGTAACAAATATGTAAATATGGATAGTATGTTATTATTTATTGTGAGTAAAGGTAAAGTGAGGCCATTGATAGTATGATTATAATATCTTTTATTGTTAATTAGTAACTATGTTATGGATAAAGGCAATGACAGGATCCATAGGCAATTAAATAATGGGACATATAAAATGCTATTACAATATCTTTAATGTTATTTTATGATGCATAACTGTTGATAGTAAGTTTCTTATTAACAGTGTTTATATAGATAACATTTTAGTGTTACCATTCATGGATATTTAATTGTAGTACTAGATATGTATATGTATGTGCATATGTATATGTATATGTAAGTATGGGTAGATGTGTGAATTAGATATATACAATAATGATGCTTGCTGCAATTATTAAGCATTATAAATAACTATGGTAATTTAAATTAGTACGCATGATAGATTTCTTAAATGATTGATTTACGCTAACGATATCTTCTAAGTGTGAAGACCAAATTGATTGGGAATGAAGGACTTCAATCAAGGTTTCAATTAGTTGAGAAGTACTTGCTAACTCATTTATCATTTGGAAATTAAGGATTTCAAGAAAATTTAGGGCATTCCTAAGAGGGGACATTACATGTTTGTTAATGAGCTTGACAACAAAACATGCAGTCTTGAAGGCTTCAAGAAAACTTCAATAATAAATTCTTCACTTGAATATACACACCAATCATTGAGACACAAGCAAATATCATGGCTACATCATCATCTAGGACCTATCGTAGACGTTAGCGCATGACTTGTCGTGATGTTGGGATGAGTAATGCAAGCTCCTTTGAGCCATGGATTTATATTTTTAAGTTCTGATATTTGTTTTGGTGCCATGGATTTCGTCTTCCATGAGTTTTGTATACATTTGACAATATTTGTATAGCTAAATGTGTTATTTCCTTCAGCTAAAATTTGCATTTATACTTATTTGATCGATGTATACTTGTATATGTGATCAAAGTAGCTTCTATTTGATGAGGTTATTTGTCTTTAAGGTTTATTTATTAAAGGGTGCATGAAACAAGTTTTAAATCCTTAAAAATCTCTGAATTTCCTGGGTTTTTCAATTTGTCGAGTCTACAACGGGTCTGGGCAACGAGTCCGAGTCTGAGTCAAAATCAGCTTGCCGAGTCCGAGGCGAATCCAAGTCTTGTAACACTAGTTTTAATTTCTTGGTAGCAAGCTCCAGATTTAAGATCCTTGCAGCTAGTTGGGAATTAATACTACTACAAAAAGAAAAAAAAATGTGACAAATTAATATTGTTGTATAAATTATCAGATTACTTTATTGATAGAGCAATGAATATATAGATTACAATGATAGGCGACCAACAATCACAGAGACGTGATTGGTGCCAAAATAGAAAACTAACGGAAGAAGTAACACGAGTTACAAAGCAAACAAAAAGGCTATAATCATGGAGACGTGATTATAGGAAAACTGAAAGAGAAAGTAATAGAAATATAGGAGGTGACCATTAATAGTACATTTAATATTTAATACCCTCCCTTAATGGTCATTGTACAAACAAAATAAAATTAAGTCTACCCATATTGTGGTGGTCATCAAAATGCAAAGTGTGTACACTCCTAGTCAGTTTGCTCTGCTACGTGAGCACTTTGTTGAGATGCTTCTTGGTTGGACTTCTCATTAGCCAACCGCTTTCTGGAATACCTCTGTATATGACCAATCTTCCCACAGTAATAGTAAAAGAATTCTTGGAGCCCTCCTTCGAATCGCCTCATCCTTTCTGCTGAGTGGAGTTGCCTTTGCCAACATCCTTGGCAGTAAATGCTTGTTCAACACTAGGAGACTCACTGCTGCTCCCAAACTGCTTCTTCCACCGATCCTGCTGCAAAAGCTTGTTGCACATCTCATCAAACTTCAAGTCAACATTGGTGGATGTAATGTTGAGCATTTCGATGAAGTGCTCGTAGGAATGTGGCAAACTTTTCAAAGTGATCACCACCATAACCTCCTCTTCTACCTTACGACCAATGGCCTCCAATTGATTGTGAATATTTTTTACTTTCATCAAGTGCTCCTACAAAGACACTTGGTCATCCATCATAATAGAAAAGAGCATATTCTTCAGAAAGAAAGCCCTTCCCTTGTCTGAGGTCTCATGAAGATCTTTCAAATGCTTCTAGATCTTCGCAGCAGATTTACCAGATGATATTTTTGGTAACGTGTCATCGGCGATAGATAATTTAAGAAGCATGACTGCCTCCCTATTACTTACATCATACTTGTCCTGATCCTTCCCAGCAGCAGTCAGACGAACTTCTATACTTAGAACAAGCTCATCCAGACACCGGTACTCAAAGATGGTAAGCATCCTTTGCTTCCATGTGTTGTATTTCTTTCCATTGAACCTCTGCGAACTTTCCAACATAATATTGGACAAAGACGCTATCCCTCTTGTTTTCCAAAGCACGAAAAATGAGATAACTTCTGTGATCAGCTAGCAAAACACTAGACAATTAGCTGACACAACTTCGATTTTTCAAAAATAGTCTGAAAAAGAGGCTTCAAAAACTCTATAAAATTTTTATAGAAAAAACTTTCCAAAAATTGTGTAAATTTTTGAAGAATTTTTTTTCAAAAACTCTTTGCAAATTTTTATTTTTCGAGAAAATTGTCAAAACTGGCTCGAAATTTTTTTTTTCAAGCTGCCATCACTTTAGAAAACCTGGCACAAATCCCGAAGTAAAATTTTTGGAAGACCCAAAAAAAATTTCGACAGAGACCCATAAAACTTCTTGAAAAACCCACATACAATCTGCACTTAGAATTTTTTTTCATTTGAAAACAGAGGGTTTATAGCAAAAACCCTTGTTGGATTTGAAAAAATCATGATTTTTAGAGAAACAGCTTCAGATCTTCATGAAATCGCAGTAGAATAGAGACTGAAAAATGGCGTTTCAGAAGAAAAAGAGAAAATTGCGTAGAATATAGCTGAAATCCGTGACCAAGAAAGAGAAAAAACGACTAAAGAAAACCCAGTTCGCCCGCCAAAACTTTATTAGGTAAAAAAATGCTGAAATACATAACTTGTTGCCAAAAAAAGAACCAAGAAAGGCCATCGCGGGAGGAAATAAAGCCGTCGCGTCACACCATACGCGCACCAAACGATGCCCTAGTAGAAAACGATGACAACAACTGGAAATTTGCAGAAAATGCACGCTAATCACGTCTAAAAAAATACCCTCGAACCAGAAAGCGCATCAAAAGAAGAAACACGGCCAAAAAAAAATCGCGACTGTAAACCCAAAAGTCGTGTCCAATAGAAATGAAAAATGCGCGCCCGGATAATGCAAGTCGCAATTGAAAAAAGTCACCCACAAAAAAACGTGCCCTAATTCTCATGAGAATGGCGCCTTAAAAAACCTCCGAAAATTTCAGCAGGTTAACCAGGCTCAAACAAGAGCTTTGATACCATGTTGTATAAATTATTAGATTACTTTATTGACAGAGCAATGAATATATAGATTACAATGATAGGCGACCAACAATCATGGAGACATGATTGGTGCCAAAACAGAAAACTAACGGAAGAAGTAACACGAGTTACAAAGCAAACAAAAAGGCTATAATCACAGAGATGTGATTATAGGCAAACTGAAAGAGAAAGTAACGGAAATATAGGAGGTGACCATTAATAGTACATTTAGTATTTAATAAATATGATAGATGAAGATTAAATTTCCAAATATCATGTCTTTAATTACATTGTCATGATTTCAATCTCCCACCTATAAGTGTTGAAAATCTTATATTCAAAGAACAATTTTTTGTCTCATTCTGCATCAAAAAGAGGTTAATTTTGGCATATAATTATATTCTCTTGCCTGTTTGCATGAGTGTTTTGGACAATTCATATTGACAGAATTCTTTTATATTTTTGTTTGGCATGTAATGCATGCTTAGCATTTAAGACATTTTATTGAGTTCATGGTTTTTAGTTGCTTCACTTTAAGTGTAAGTCATTAGATCTTTGACTGTAAATAGTGACTGGTTTGTAGGTGGCATTATTGGATGGTTTAACAATGGGAGGAGGGGCTGGTATCTCTGTTCCTGGCACTTTTCGTGTGGTAACAGATAAGACTGTAGGTATTTTTCTCAATGTGAATTGCTAAAACTTTCTGAATTCTTGCAGATGCATCAAATTTTTATCAGTATATTCAAATCTCTCGTGGGGAGGGAAGATGCTGTTTTTGTTTGGCCATGCTCTATTTGTTATTATTTTCCATTAGTGGATTGTGATTAAATTACAATGTAGCAACCCATTCTTTGTTTTCTGATTGTTTATTTTGATTTTTTTCCAAGGTGTGGATCTTACAATATATCATATCTCCATGTCTCCACGATTGTTGCCCCACATCTAAGGATTTTTAATGTTCTGTGGATCATACTTGCTTCTTTAGGTATTTAGTGATCCACACCTTATGCTGAAGCCTGCCAATGTGTATCTAAAGACCAGTGGACAATATTTTCTATGGATAATTCATGCTATATTTAAAATCATCTTTCTGCTCATATGGCAATATCAAAATTAGTCAAATAGCTCTGAGATCAAAATATGAGTAATCTTTAGTGGCTGGAATTTTTTTAATATAAATGCTGATCACTTACACTTAAAAATATTGATTCACATAACTCTTTATGAAATTGAAGCCAATTTCCATGTAATACTATTTGTAATGAGTAACATAAGTACTACCAACACAAGTCAGAAGAGTTTTTGATTATCTATTAGGAGTTTGATTTGTTTGGCCATGTTTCTTAATTTATTGGCCTAATAATGTTAATCTGAATTAGAATATTGACTGTTTGGACTATTAATTTTACCCTGAAGTACAGCAAATATGTATGGTGCAGGCATTAAGTGAGGTCTTGAAGACCTATTTCTTTCTACAAGAGTGAAGACATTGGGAAAGTCGTGATAATGAGTTTGTTCCTCCTGTTGATATCTTCCTTTACAAAGTGTTGTGGTTTATGTTTTCCATGGTTGTAAAACTTGAACTTCGCAATTACTTGGCAAGCTCAAATTTTATAAAAACTTAGGACTAGACAAAAACTTGGCAATTTTATTGAACATTTTGAAGTACATAAATTTTAAAAAATATTCTTAAAAAACACATATTACTAAATTTGTAGAACATGAAACAATTTTGGGCTAAAAATTGCTTGAAATAACAAAGGAGATGATTACATTAAATAGAGGAGGTAGATCACTGTAGACATTTAATATGTCTAGCTACCTCACCTACTAACTACTGTAGCAACAGTAGTATTGACCATTAACAATATAGAATAATTATTCTAACACCCTCCCTTAATGGTCAATCGTCTAACTACCTACAGAAAACAATCTGCAAGTCGTTTGGTCACAAATTCTAAATTCTTCAGAACACTCTGCTGCTACGAAGACCCTCCCTGGATCTGCAGAATGTTGATGACCAAGAGTACAAAAAACCATCTCGAAAATAATAGAGAAGGTTGCCCCTTCTTGAGAAAGCTCTGCAGCAAGAGACAAGAGCCTGCGACGGACTCGGCCACTGAGATGAGTTTACCACCAACCCTCCCAAAAACTGCAGAACGTCAGACTAGAAAACGTCGAACCTGATTTTGGATAACAGAGTTGTTCCTCCCTATCGCTAGAGACACACTGAGAACAACTGCCACGATTTTGATGATAAATCGGCAAACCGTCAAAACTTTTGCAGAGGAGCATAATGCCCGAGAACAAAATGCAAGAAGCTAGTTGTGCAGATGTTCACCCCAACAACTTGAGGTGCGACCAAAACAGACTGCAACAAACCCAAGAGTACAAATCATCGTTTTTTTTGGAAAAAAGGGTAAAAACCAGAGAGGAATTCCACGCATTTTGCGAATTATAGAAACCCAAAAAGTAGCTGGCATGGAATCCGAAACACGAATCAGCATACAAAACATCGTTTTTAAGGAAAAACGGTAAAACCCTTTAGAAACCAGAGAGCCCTCCCGTGCAACATAAACCCTGACTAGGGTAAATAGGAACTGACCCTTAATTTTTGAGGAGAAAATTATAAACGCTCCCGAAAATTTTTAAGGGAAAAAATTATGAAAACCCTTACATCCAGATTTTTTTTTTATAAAGGGAAAAAATATTTAAAAAACCCACCCATCGATTGTTGGCTGAAAAACAGAGGGTTTGGAACCCTAGCCGTCAGAACAGATCTGCACAGAAATCGAGGTACGGAAAAACGAAGCACTCAGAAAAATTGAATGACAACCCATTTGAGATCTCAAAAAACCCAGAAGGAATCTGCAAACGAAAAAAATTTCCGCCTTGAACTGGATGGTCAAAACCCTAAACGAAAATTCAGAAAACCCTGGTCGCCATGAAAACACCATAAAACTTGCAGAAAATATTTTGAAATCTCAGCAAAAAAATTTGCAGAAGACTTGGACGACCACGACTCCCAAAACGAATGAAAATCGTGTCCCAAAAGACTGAAATCGGGCCAGGAGTCTGCACCAACACGCGTTCAAAATAGCAACAAAAACGAGTCCAAACGAAGGGCAAAAAAAACGTGTTTGAGACGCAGCTAAAGAAGGCCAAAATGCATTTAGAAATTCTGACCAAATGTAAAGAGAGACGCCCACAAAAATCTTCAAATTGCGAACTCAAAAACGCGACCAAAAATGCGGGTCTATGACTGGGTCGCGCGTGAATGCAGGAAAAATGCGAAAATGCGTTTCAGTCTGCCGAACAAAAGACACGAGCTACTACGCGACCAGAAACTTCGATCCAGAAGACCGTAGCTGGTAACAAACAATCCTCGGCCCTAAAAACATGCGAACTTCACTAGGAGAAAACGCGCGCGCCATGGACTGTGAAGCCTCTTTACTGGAGGTCGCGGATCACAAACACACGCGAACACACTAACAGATCCAACCTTCAAACCCTCAAGCACGACCTTCGAATTTTTCTAAAAAAAAAATCTTCACGAAAATCTTCAAACGGAAGCCATGAAATTTTCAAGCAAAAGCCTCGAACTTCAGAATACAAAGAGCCATGAATTTGCAGAGTCAAAAGACGGGTCTAAAACCCTTTACAAGTTTGAATTCAGAAAACCCACTTTTGCGAATCCGTAGCAAAACAGAGAGCCCTCGCAGAATCCTGAGCGCTCCCGTGAGGGAGACAAGCTCAGAATGGCTCTGATACCATGAAACAATTTTGGGCTAAAAATTGCTTGAAATAACAAAAGAGATGATTACATTAAATAGAGGAGGTAGATCACTGTAGACATTTAATATGTCTAGCTACCTCACCTACTAACTACTGTAGCAACAGTAGTATTGACCATTAACAATATAGAATAATTATTCTAACAGAACATATTCATTTCCATCATATATAAATCAAAATTAGAGTTTAATACCTATGATAGACCCCAATAGGTTAAGGGGTAGTGCCCCTCATGGGGGTTTGGGGGCAATGCCCCTAGCGAGGTCTATTACAAAAGCAACGCACATAAAGTTAACCAAGATTGCATAATAATCTATTAAGAAATATGGAGCAAAAGCATCCTTGTATGGGATTACAAATATCTTATCCACAAAGGATAAGGATGACAAATATCTTATCCACAAAGGATAAAGATGACAACTCATAAAGCAAAATGGTAAAATCTTAGCCATAGAGGATAAGGATGACAAATATCTTATCCACAAAGGATGGATAAGAATGACAACTCATAGGAAAAATATCTAAAGTCAACATGACTTTATTAAAGAAGATTCCTAAAGCCTATCCTAAAAGCTAATTGACCATTACAAGATAAAACATTACTTTAATACCCTCCCTTAATGATATCATAAAAGAGCAAAGGTCACCATTGACAAAGATTAGTATTGGCTATGAAGAAGAAGCTTCAAAATTTAAGATTACAAAGCCACCAAAGAAGACAAATGAAGAAAACCTGTCAAGTTATGTTAATGCCATCAAGTGTGCCACCAAAAGTGAAAGCAACAAGGAGAAAGAGAGTCAAGTGCCACAAAAATCAAACACTCCTCCAAAAGTTAACAAGGACAAATTCAAAAAGTCCTTCCCTTCAAGACAAGTGCACATGATCATGTTCCAACACTCTTTCTATGGTTATTGCTATTCTTGCAATCATTTTGGTCTGTTGTACCCAAAATAAATTTTTGGCATTCTGTATAAATTGAGCTAAATCTTGTTAAAATGCCATCAAAAGTCTGTTTTAGGTCAAACCAAACATAGGGTCTTTGTGGGTTTCTGTCAAGGAACACGTGCAAAATTTTGAAAATTTGAAAATTAGGGTTTTACGCCCCTATTTTAAGGGAAACCCCCAAAAATAGGACCTTCCTAGAAATGATTGAAAACTTCACGATCACATTAGTCAAGTCAGAATCATCAAAAGACACATTTTACTCTGGTGGGTCTATTTCTATTTTTTAGGAACAAAGTTAGGAGCTCCGCAGCCATTAATGGCAGATTGGCCAGTACCAAGTGTTGAAAGCTAAGCTTCAAAAGCTTCAATGATGCAACCATGGCGAAAAATATCTAAAAAGATGCTGTTTGATGAAGGAGATTCCTGAAACCCAAAAAGGTCAAAATTTGACTAACTCTGGAAACATTACGAAGGGTAGATCAGTTCGCAATGCTGAAAAGAGCCTTTTTCAAACAGGGGTGCCCATGATCCTTAAAGGTCAAATGCAACCTGTTGAATCATCCAAGGCAGTCATCCTCGGTGTTCACTTGTTGGCTCGACAACAAAACAAACAGCTAGATCATTTGATGAGTGTATCATAAGCAGTTGTCGACGAAGCAAAAAGAGGTAGTTGACGAAGTATCAAGAAACGGCTGTTGAAAGTGAAGATCAAAGCGAAAAAGAGCCTTTTCCAAGGAAAGGCGCCCTTCTTTCTAGACCTCTAGATGCTGTCAGATGACTAAACGCCTCCCAGGACAATCTTCTCAATCTAGGTAGATCTCGATAACGCAACTGCGAGCACAAGCATCTGACGAAGCAATCAACGAATAATCAGGATCAAACCAGGGCACATTTCAAATAAAGATAACTAAGCAGAAGAGCAAAAGCGCCCTTTTCAATGAGGGGCGCCCTTGAATAAAGGGACCCTAAACTGACTTTTGAGTTTTCCAACTCTAGTCATTTTTGGCGAAACAGAGCTGGCTACCTGACGAGATATCAAACGAGATCATCTGATTCTCCGATCAACGAGAAATCTAGATCAAAGCACGAGAGGTTAATTCAAAAGGCTGAAGAAAAAGATTGAAAATTCACCAAGGCAAAAGAAAAAGCGCCCTTTCTTGGAAAGGGCGCTCTTTCTTTTGAGGCCTTGAACTCAGCTTTTTGCCATCATGTCTCCCAGGCACTTCTCTTTAGGTTGGATCCAGCTCAACAGTGAATGTACCAACAACTTAGGATCAACAGATCAAGCTAGATTCAGGATCAAACTGGGGTCATTCAACAGAGAAAATAGTAAAAACTTGCAAAACTAAAAAGGGACGCCTAGAAAAAGTCAAAGGCCAAGTTGTTGACTAAAGTCAAGATATTTTGAGATAAACTTGACCAACTCACTCCACGATCAGTGGAAATCACCTTTTTGAACTTCAGATCAAGCTAAAACAACTTTTGATCATGAGTTAAGTCCCCAAACTTGTGGATCTAAGGCTTGAGTGTATATAATCAAGGTATAGGCGTCCTACTTCATTATTTCATTGCAGGTTGATGATCAAGAACAAACATAAGCTCTCAAGGACACCATTTACAGATCTGGACAAGGTTTTCATCTGCTCTTCAATATTTCTTGCAGTTCTGAAGCAGAAGAAGATTGCTAATCGGAGGTTGGATCCAGAGACAAATTTTCTCAGGGAGTCAGATAAAAACTTCCAATCCATCTTTTGTTTACTTCCTCTCTTCTTGTCTTAGGTTTTCTTGCATTTTACAGAAAAAGCAACAGGCTACATCAGATCTAATCAACTGGGTAGATTCAGCATAATTTTCCAGTGAAACCCATCTCGGCAGATTTTCTAGAATCAACAAACTTGCTGCCCCTATTTTTGGGGGTTTTTCCGAAAAAGTTTCAGAATCAAAATTATGAGGAATTGGGCTTGTTCAGCATTGAAGCACGAACAAAACCCATGTGCCAGACTTTTTCCAGAAAAATACTTCTCGGTAGGGCGCTATTTTCAGGGGTTTCCGAAAATTATCAGAACAAGGTCAAGTTTATAGTCAATCTTTAAGTTTTTCAAGATGCAGTACTCTCAGGTACAATACAGGACCAAGACGGCCCTATTTCATGATTACTTGAAAATGGTTGACACAAACTTACATCAGGTAAACCTAGTGGTTGATCTGGAACAACTGGAGGGCATGAATCAGATCACATTGCAGAATATTGAAGAATCCGGGTTGCTACAGGCTGTGTCCATCCCCATCACATTACAGAGCGTGGAGCTTGTAATTGCTTGTGTTAAGCATTACAATCCTACCACTAGAGGAATCAGAGCAGTGGATGGGAGAATTGTTTGCAGTCTAAAGCCTCAGGATATTGAAAAGTGCTTTGATATTGCATCATGTCCTAACAACAAAGTTATATCAGTGATGGAATGCGAGAAGGCATTCGAGACAGCCAAAGACAAATGTCAAAGGATAATAGCTGAAAAATGGCTAAAAGTGACAAAGGCTAGCTTGCCTAAGTTGGTGGGACGAGGAGAATGTAAAGATGAGTATGCAGTGTTAATCACTTTACTCAATAGAATCACTGGAGAAGAGGATGGCAATCAATTCCAGTCATGGATGTATTATGTCATTGCGAAAATCATTGGCAGAAGGGAACATTATGATTGGGCCACTCTGATTAGTGACACACTCCACCAACAGATCACCAGGTATGTGGAAGCTCATAGGTTCCACATGTGTTCTTACCTAGTATACGTGATTGCCTTCCAAGGTGATTTTAGGATATTGAACAATGTGGGAACCTTAGGTGTGCAGAAGGTTCATGAGCATTTTACACGTCTTGAGTTTAGTCAAGCAGAGCGACACTTCAAAAGAACAAGTGATCACTTCATTATGCACACCGTAAGTGAGCTAGACCATGAGATGCATGTGCGTATTTCACAAACAGCCAGAGAGGCAATGGCGGATTGGGCGGATTGGTTCATCCAATTCCCTACGTTCGCCTACATATGCGTGTATGGCTACATTGGTCACCCCGCCATGCTACCAAGATACCCTTAAGATAGGGTAGTCTTCATGGAATTCCTGAGACAGTTGTCCGAAGTCCATCTCTACTTGCGCTTGAAGAAGAATACAGTTATAAACTTTCCCGTTGGAATGGGACTCTATAGATGCAGGTTCGCGGCAGATGCTAAGATGATGAGTCAGGAAATGGTGAGGCTTAATCTCAAGTACCTCATTGAGAGAAGGTCCTATGATCCCAGAGGGCTCTATGCAGCGCATCTCGAGTAACACTCATCACATAAGTCTTCTATGGAAGATTATTGGGTAAATTGTCAAGACGAGTATGAAGTGCAAAGAAGGAACTATAGCAGGATCAAGCTCCTGCAAATTGTTGATTTTATGTCAGCAGACATCGAGGGCTTATCCGACGATGAAGGGGAAGTCATTCTCCCCTCATTCTTCGTAGATTCAGTTGACTCCCAACTGCTCCCAAGAGTGGATTGGTATGCCAAGGAAAACACATCTATAGAGGAAAGAATGAGTAGAGTGGTTAGAAACAACCAACTCTATCTCGACAGCAAGAAATCAAGGAAGGTGATACCTCACAGAACAAAGCCGCCATAGGTTCAGTCTACCCCACCTTCTAGTTCAAGAAAGAAGCCTAGGAAAAAGCAGTGGTGCAATCCTCCCCTAGGGATGAGGATGTCGAAGCCTACAAAGCCCAGAACACAGAGGACACCTGTGGAGAAAGCCACACACAACCCTGAAATAGTCATGGGTATTGCTGCCCCAGAGCAAGGAATAGAGATTGCTACCCCAGAACCAACAGAAGTTATTGCTGAGGAGCCAACAACAATAGTTGCTGAAGAGCCAATAGCAGAACCAGCAGCAGAAACGGTACCTGTTATGGAAACAGAGCTGCCAATATCACCACTATCACAGCAGTCGCAAGTCCTCATTGACTTGGACTCGCCACCGAGAGACATTGCTCTAGCACAGTCTCACACATCGGGCATTCAAGGGCCCCATATTCCTCCACCTAGTGAAGTTAGCCGAGATTCCATTTGGCTTGAAGGCTTCCTAGGAAGAAAGAGGGAAAAACCCTCCTATAAACTTGACTTCACTGAATTCGACCACGTCCCACAAGACATGTTGGTGAAGAAGCAAGTTCGCATAGAAAGGAATGCAGAGTGTGAAATTATCATAGAGACTGCTACCCCACCAGTAGAGAAAAACATACACGAGGTACAAGTAGAAGACTATACATTGTCTAAACTTAACCTCGGGAAGACTACACGACAAGTGGAGGTAGATCTTCTCAGAATAGCTTCGGTGAGCGCACAAGAAGGAATGGCCAAGGATGGAAAAGAAAAAGCAGCCTTAAAGGGTGAAAATCAACAACTGAGGTCATACATTTCCAGCTTGATGTATGGCACCCCGAACATCCCAGCCTTACCAGCAGGATTGCTAGATCTCCCCGCAGAACAAAATCATCAACAACTGATAACATACGGAAAACACTTGAGAGATCAAGTGGAAGAGTTTGTTCTCAAAGGTAGATGTATACTGGCAAATCTATACCAGTTACGGGATAGAGCACATGGACTTCGTGCAGAGATCCAACAATCAAAACGGAGAATTGCAGAGAAGAGGCTAGAAGACAAGAGCACAATTGTAGACTTGCAATTGGCATATCAATCAGTCTACTCCGAGGAAAACAAGCAACATCTCTTTGCTTGGAAAGAACAGTTGGCGTACAAGGTGAAAGCCTATGATGTCATGTCCCTGTTTTAGCTGACACTGTTTGTCGAGGAGTTAGCCTATAATTTTGATCCTCGTGACAGGAGTGTGCAGAGGATCATCTGGGGCGTTACTCAGTGTTTGGTAGCTCCAGTTTGCAGTTGTGTCGGGTTGGGCCTTCGCAGAATCTTCCAGAGTGCTTTTTCAGGAACTTTCTATTTTTAGAAAGTTAGGTCAGGGAAAACTGCTATTTCGGGCGAGGAGCACTGGTTCACCATTAGCTCAGAATCGACCCAGTTTGCAGTTGGTTGATTTGACGGAGAAATAAGGAGTAATTAATGAGTTATTAAATATTTAATAATTTGACTTTATATTAAAGTCACTTTATTGAAGTATTTAAATATTTAATTAATTTGGCCTGTTATAAAGTATTTAATATACTTTATAATAAAGTATTAATTTTTGATTTAATGAATATTTATTATTCATTAAAATAAGCGCCAATTATTAAATAGATTTCTCCTAAGTCTTGAAAAGACGAATTTAATCATTTTATTAAATGATTATTAAAAAAGAGCATTGGGTCGAATTTTATTGAAGAGGATATATATTTTGCAGTCAAGACAAATCGAACCATCATGAAATGTTATTCTAATTTGTCTTTTGCTCTGAGCATCGGAGTTTGCAAACCTTAGGGTTTCTGGCAGACCATCGTTTCTGGAGAACGAAAACTCTTCAGAGATCAGGCAGACTAAGGCTGTGAAATATCAGTTGAAGCTGGCACTTGGTGATTTCATCCAGAGATCACAGTTTGAGATTATTGAGTTATTTTAGCAGAGATTTACAGAGGAAATCATTAGATTGTTAAGGCGACTTCATCATAAGGCTCTATTCAGAGATCAGGCATCTTTTCCTTGGAGTCCGTACCATTTTGTTGCTGCTGCAGACAGGCCGTACTTCTGTACCTGCAGACCGTACTTTATTCCTTCAGAGATTCGCTTCTGGTTTCCAGATCCTGGCTCTCAGTTCTAGGCGCTGGCTTGTCTTGAGCATTTACTGGAGATCTTGCATATGCGTTTCAGAAGCTGGAGATTCATTCTTGTTTCTGGCCGTACCATACTGTATTTATGACAGCCGCCACCAGGTTCTTTGAAATTAATTCATTTACTGTTCATTTATCAACTATTCATCTCTGTAAAAGTTCTATAATAATAATGGAATAGTGCGCCTTTGTTCTCTGGCTTATTTGGAATTAATCTGTGAAGATTTGGAATTTATTTGAATTTATTATCATTTTTTGAGAAAATCGCACCTTTTAGAATTTGCTTGAAAACCTTCAAAAATACCAAAAAACAAAAATTTGCAAAAACGAACAAAAATCAATTAGGGTTTCAATTTGAGAACCACCAGGGTTCTGACAGTGGTATCAGAGCACAGATCTCCTGCCATCCTGTGCTTTTTCAGTGCTTTTTCAGTGCTTTTCAGTATTCAGAGTGCTTTTTGCTTGCCTTTTCATGAGCCGAGATCCTATTCAGTATATGAGAGGCGTAGGAACAAGCAAAGACGAGGATTGGACAGGTCCACCTATTCCTGAGGGTCAGACAGTGTCAGGGGTACTTGGGATTCACAGATCCAGTTCTAACACTAGTGAAAACAGTGTTGCAACCCTAATGGCAGATCGTGAGATTCCTACAGAGGCACGTAGAGATCCAGGGAAGGCACATGCAGAGGGTGATATCACCGATGAGGAGTTTAGACGGAGACACGACAATATGATGGATATGATGTCTCAGTTGATGGGTACTATCTTTAACAGCAGTACTCAATACGCCCTCATTTCATACGATTGACGTGACGAAGCGACCACACTGATCCGGCCATTGGCATCGATCAGACATCCATCAATCGATCTATCAGGAGCGTAGGCCAGGTCAGCCTACTTTCTTACCTAGGGAGACTCCACCACAAACTCCAGGGGCAGAGCATCAGGGGCAGCATCAGGAGTTTCAGCCACACAATGGCATGTCCGTGGCAGACTTGACGAGATTTCATGGTGAGTACATGTCACTAGCACCTGAGATCCGGCAGGCACTTACATTCCATGAGTTTATAGATGTCTATAAACCCAGAGGAGGAGGCAGATTTGACCGCAGACCCCCACAGCATCAGCAGCCGCAGCCACAGGTGAATAGGGATTTGCAGTATGCGGTGAGAAAGATTACATTGCCATATTTTGATGGGTCAGAGAAGACATCAGCGAGGTCTTGGGTCCAGAAATTGGACAACTACTTGTCACTGAGGCCTATGCAGGAGGATGAGGCAATTAAATTTGCCACTTTACATCTGGACGGAGTAGCACATGATTGGTGGCACCACGGCATGTACACGTTAGGCCATCATGCAGTCAATACCTATCAGGAGTTCACCAGCAGACTGATAGAGAGATTCGATAAGAAGGATCCGGAATTGTATTTCAGAGAGTTGGCTCAGCTCAGACAGACGGGTAGTCTGGATGCATACATTGGCGAGTTTCAGAGAGTGGCAGTCATGGTGACAGGGATTTCGGAGCGGAGACTTATCATACTATTCGTTGAGGGTTTGACAAAACCCATGAGAGGCTGGGTCAAGGCGTTTGATCCTACTACACTTCAGGAGGCGATGTGGAAGGCAAGGAGTATGGAGCTTGCTGCTCCGAAGAAACAATTTCAGTCTAAGGCAAACAACTTGCCTGTCGAGGAGAATCAGACACCAGTTGCAGAACCAAAAAGGAAACCAGTTGCGAGAATTGATGATGCAACTCGGGAGGAATGCAGGAAGAAACAACTCTGTTATTGGTGCAAAGCACCCTACAGCAAGGAGCATGATTGTCCTTTGAGACCGAAGGGCAGAGCCAACCGCGCCATGTGGGTTTACTATGATGATGACGAGTCTGATGATTCAGACCAGCAGGTTGTTTCAGAACATGCAGAGGCCGGGAATGCCTCTACAGAGTTTGGGCCCGATGCCAACTTATCCCCGTTGGTATTATCTACTAGTGTACGGGATGACTCATTCAGGTTCAGGGGATTAGTGGAAGGACAACGATGTATTGCTATGCTCGACACTGGAGCCACACACAATTTCATTGATGAGGGCTTCGTCAGCAGATGTAGACTCCAGACAGAGGATTTCGTTGGATTCAGAGTTCGGGTGGCAGATGGATATACACTCACTTGCACTCGACGGATTTGTAATCTCACTCTCATGCTGACTGATTATGAGTTGCAGGCAGACTTTTATGTAGTCAACTTGGGTGGGATGGATTTTGTGCTGGGTATGAGATGGTTACAGGACATTAGTGTGTTCACCCTCAACTTGCCTAAAATGGAGATGAGATTTGAGGTACAGGGCAAGAAATATGTGTTGAGGGGGATTACAGATGGCAGCCTTCGTTCTATCTCTCTCGTTAGTGGGAAGAGCGAGAAGGTAGAGCAGGATTTTGCGCAGACCAGGCATGGTTATGCTCAGTACCCCGGGGGTTCTGAGGCAGTCGTTTGGGATCAGCCTAGTGGTTTGGTTCCGTTTGTGACCAATCCATTGTTTGAGACAGATGTTATATCTTCATACGACAATCTGCTCTTTGAGTTTGATATGGGTAACTCATCTGATCCTGGTCTTGAGCAGAGTAATGATAGCGTTTGGGATCCTACTAGTGCACTGGGATTTCAGACTCAGCTCACGGAGGAGTATCACAGTGTGTATATGGTGCAGAGTGCATATAGCTTCATGATTAATCCGCATGTACACGATTTCTTTCAGGTGCACAGTGGTGGTATGCACGTGCTTGATATGTTGGATGATAGTATATCTCGTGCAGTTTTAGGGGGTAAGTGTTGCTTGCAGTTTGACTTGCCTCCTTCTGAGTTTCTTGATCCTATGCCGGACCGCACTGAGGTTAATGGGGAATGGTACTCTTTTCTTGCTGATCGGTTGTGGGAGTTACAGGAGTCAGTGGTGACCAGCAGGAACATTGTCCGGTACTTCCCATGGGATCCAGGTGGTGCAGTGCAGCTGTATTTGCAGAGATTGCTTGAGGACAAGCAATTTCAGGGAGGGTGGACTGTCATGTCCCCGTTTTAGCTGACACTGCTTGTCGAGGAGTTAGCCTATAATTTCGATCCTCGTAGGCTGACAGGGTGTGCAGAGGATCATCGGTGGCAGTTATCCAGTGTTTGGTAGCTCCAGTTTGCAGTTGTGTCAGGTTGGGCCTTCGCAGAATCTTCCAGAGTGCTTTTTCAGGAACTTTCTATTTTTAGAAAGTTAGGTCAGGCGGAAGCTGCTATTTCGGGCAGGGCACCTGGTTCAGCCATTCAGCTCAGTATCGACCCAGTTCAGCAGTTTGATGATTAGACGGAGGAATAAGGGATATTTAATGCATTATTAAATATTTAATAATTTGACTTTATATTAAAGTCACTTTATTGAAATATTAAATTATTTAATTAATTTGGCAAATTATAAAGTATTAAGAAATACTTTATAATATTGAGTTAATATTTGATAAGTGAATAAATTATAATTCACTTAAAAGGACGCCAATTAATTATTGTTTATTTCTCCTAAGTTCTAAAGTGAGAATTAAATCATTTAATTTAAATGATTAATTAAAAGAGCATTGGGTCGAATTTTATTGAAGAGAGTATATATTTTGCAGTCAAGACAAATCGAACCATTATGAAATGTTATTCTAATTTGTCTTTTGCTCTAAGCATCGGAGTTTGCAAACCTTAGGGTTTCTGGCAGACGATCGTTTCTGAAGAACGAAAACTCTTCAGAGATTAGGCAGACTGAGGCTGTGAAAGACCAGTTGAAGCTTGCACTTGGTGATTTCATCCAGAGATCACAGTTTGGGATTATTGAGTATTTATTCAGAAATTTACAGAGGAAATCATCAGATTGTTAAGGCGATTTCATCACAAGGCTTTGTTCAGAGATCAGGCATCTTTTCTTGGAGTCTGTACCATTTTTGTTGCTGCTGCAGACAGGCCGTACTTCTGTACCTGCAGGCCGTACTTTATTTCTTCAGAGATTCTCTCCCGGCTTTCAGATCCTGGCTCTCAGTTCTAGGCGCTGGCTTTGTCTTGAGCATTTACGGGAGATCTTGCATTGCGTTTCAAAAGCTGGAGATTCATTCTTGTTTCTGGCCGTACCATACTGTATTTATGACAGCCGCCACCAGGTTCTTTGAAATTAATTCATTTATTGTTCATTTATCAACTTTTCATCTCTGTAAAAGTTCTATAAAAATAATGGAATAGTGCGCCTTTGTTCTCTGGCTTATTTGAGATTAATCTGTGAAGATTTGGGATTTATTTGAATTTATTATCATTTTTTTGAGAAAATCGCACCTTTTAGAATTTGCCTGAAAAAACCTCAAAAACACAAAAAACCGAAAATTTGCAAAAACATTACAAAAACAGTTAGGGTTTCAATTTGAGAACCACCGGG
>VDFB02339520.1:0-14402 GCA_007258455.2 Sequoia sempervirens | reverse complement strand
AAAATTAAATCTCATGAGATGTTGCTTTAAAATATGATTTTCAAACCTAGAACTACAAATCTAACTTCACAATTGAATTCTACAAAAATAAAATGACTACCCTCAACCTAGTGATATCTTCTTGAATTTTTTCTAATTTTTCCCAAGAAAATCGCCCTTAGTTCTCCACAAACTGTCTCAAGTAGAGCAAAACACTGTCACAATAAATCAGGTGCGAACTCACTTTTCTTTATGTTGCCCACAATTTGATTTTTTTATATTTTTCATGTTTTTAAACATTCAATGAAAAATAATAGCCTACATTTCAACTAACTCCAAGTTTGTCGAATTTCTCATTTAACGCCGGATAAATCCAAAACTGAAATTACACATCAAATTTTACAAGCAACTGAAGTAACATCGACTTCTACATTTTTGCATGTACTTTTATTACATTTTATACCAAATGTATTAGTGATGATATAGGTACACTTTACTGACTACATTTGGTATTATTGGAATGGCATGTATTATGTGCCAGCCAATTCTATTTTTTGTGGTATTGAATCATGTTGAGACCTTGGCATAGCTTTTATGTATTGCAGCCCTATTGCCCGCACCTTAATGTGATCACTAAGTTCTTTTTAATGGATTCGGTGGCTAGTAGTCGATATCTTATGTCTTGAACTTAGCAATTGATATTTTTAAATTCCAACTTCTTTAAGGCAACATAGGCCACTGCCCCTCTCTGCATGTTGGGTCGAGCATGGTCAAGAAAGGATTTCAATCAACTAGTTTTTGTTTTTTTTTTCTAAACCACTATTTAAACATGATTAATTTAGTCGCCCTTGTTATCAATTTCTAGCCAAATTGTGTTTGTCTCTTTCAAATTAGATGGATTTTGATATTTCTCTATTAAAGTTTTACTAACCTCATTTGGCGCCATGCAATATGAATGTAATTCACAATCTCCTCCTATTGTGGTTGTCGCCCCTCTCTTCTTGTTTGGTCAAGCTTGCTACTATTAACCTTTATATATCTATATATGTTCTTTGATGTTTATTGAATGCATCCAATTTGTGGAATCATCGATGTTAGAAACTTGGCTTAACCTTTCATCACCACTGCCTCTGATATTCTTTGCATGTGAAGTCGAATCTAGTACTAATAACCTCCAGTCAGTTAAAACATGTTATAAATTGTCTTTAATATGTATCAAACTTGAATGCACTAAAATTTTGTCTCAAGTAAACAATGTATAGAAAATAATGGTCTTGATTAGATTATTGATTGTGTTGGTGACAAGTAAGTTGCACATACATAAATCATGAAAGGATAGTGTTAATCATTGTGGGAATTCAAATCACATTCTATCGAATTACACAGAGATTTCATACGCAAGTTAGAAATAAATTTGAGTGTATATATATATATATATATATATATGTATGTATGTATGTATGTATGTATGTATGTATGTATAATTGGTACTTGCTGGAACATTTTGTATTATATCATTTAAGACAGAGATTTAATTCATGAAATACCAGTATTTATATATATTTCTTTAGATACTTATAGGAATGCATATGGATGTTTTTCTATATATATAAATGATTGTGTTTATAAATAAAAGATATAGAGAGAATATTTAGTTTATAAGAATTGGTGTATGTATAATGAAATAAATGTAGAATCAAATTATGGATTTAGATTTGTTTTAGTTATGATGATTATCATGAATCTATAAATGGTTATATTATAAAATCTCTATGTTGCCATGATTTTGTTGTTGGTCCAAGATGGTTTTGTAACCCACTTTTGATGTAGGAGCATCTTGACAACATCATGCTTCCTTGAAGAAATTTTAAAATTTAGTTCAATCTTGGTGTTCCAAATATGTAATAAGGTCATATTGATCATTTTTCATGTGTCTAGGTCATTAGGAGGTCAATATTTAATGTTTTGTGTCAAATTTGGAAAGAATGTAAAAGTTGTCATACAAAATGTAAAATTGCAAAAAAGAGAAAAATAAGGGAAGGTGAAAGGTCATTGGGTTCTATCTCATTTGAAAGCAGTTGGAAGTTGGTTAGACAAGTTTGTATGCCTTTAAAAAGGCATTGTATTCATTTTGTAACTCGTGGGTGATTGAAGTTTTGAGAATAGAATGATAAAAGGCATTGTTTTCTATATTTTCTTAAGAAATTCATTGTGTTCAGCCATTGTACGGCTCTGTATGGGATCAAATGCTTGCATAAATGTTTTTAAGTGTTGGCACACTCAATCACCTCCCACATATAACTTGTTTCATGCATTTTGGTTAACATTTGAATCAGATATTGCAATTTTTCATTAAACTATCAAAACCCTAGTTTAGGGTAACAATGTGCAAAGAAAATTAAGTTTCTCAATCTCTAAGAGTTGAAATCTCCTCAAAATTGGTGTGTAAGTATTTTAGCATGTGTTCTAACAATTATCAAAGTTGAAAAGTTTGATAAGAAGGTTTGGGGCAGTTTTACAAAGCCCTAGGACTGTTTTTGCATAAAAATCTAGTAATTGATTGAGTACAGTGAGGTTTTGTGAGTTTTGATAGTGGTTTTGGGGTCCTTCATGAGTTATATTAATTCAAAGGGTTGTTTGGGTGTAATTTGATCCTATTTCTATTAGGGATTGGTAAAAGCAAAAGCTTTGTATTCAAAATAGTTACTGTTGTGTTCTAGTAGAGTATTGGAATCAGTTAAGAATTTGTGTTTTGATGTTGCAAAAGATGCTCTACTTGTGTGGCAGTGAATTAGTAGATTGTAAAGGTGTGTTTTGAAGACTCTCTAATCTAGATTTGGTGATCTAGAGGGTTTTGTGAACATTTAAGATGTTGATCTTTCATAGCAGTTGTAACAGTCACCTTTTGGAGCCTAAATTGAATGGTTTAGGGTAGGTGTTTGATAAAAGGACAGGAATATAGATTGTGAAATGGTCTAACATGGTTGTGCAGGTTTATTTACACATGTTCGTGACTTTAAGAAAGAGGAATGGGATTGGAAATGTGAAGTTGTTTGTTGATAAACAGGCCTAATTGTTGCTTTTGGACAAACAACTCTTGAAAGTTCATATGTTTGAGATGTTTAAGTTGATGAATTGGTTTGGGCTAACATTTTTTATGTTACTAAGGTTTTCTAGGGATCAATAAGTGGTTTGGTGCCCTATTTTCAGTTTGAGTGCTTGTGAATCAAGAGTTTGTGAAGGGGAAAGGATTCTTAATTACAAGGACAGTAAGAATTGATTCACTTTTGATTAGTCGAGTTTGGTTGTTGTGTTGTGAATCCTCTGTCATTGCATCAACTTTAAATTCTACTTTCTTTTATTGTTTTGAATTGTTATGTGATGCAAAATGAATGATTATTGATTAGGGGATGAATTGTGGGTTTTGCTCAAATGTTTAAGTCATCTTGTGAAGTGGATGTAAGGAGTCTTCTAGAGGCTGGGAAGAATTGTCTTATTTTGGTCATGGTTGGTTTTGCATTGAATGTGTATATGAAGATCATAAGCCTTGCACAATAGATTTACCAGAATGGTTGGAACTTGTGTGCGAGAAGGGTTATTCATCGCCTTGTTGTTTGTGTTAATGAGATTTTTGTGATTGTGCAAGTGTCCTTACTCTTTGTTTTCATTGGGTGTCCTAGTTGCTAGTAGGGGTGTGGCTCCTAATGGGGGATGGTGCACAAAGTGGCTCCAGGGTAACCCATGTGGGAGTTTCGTAAATAAGTGATAACTGAAAATGAACTAGGGGGTTGGGTAGTAATCACACTAATCAAGATAAGTGAATGCCTCACTCATGGCTCAAGTGCTCGTTTAGGCTTGAGATGAGTTGGGAAGGCCTGGTTGGAAAGACCATCTTCCTTTTCCTTGTGAAAGGAAGATTGGTTCTACATGAGTCACCCCATGGGGACGACGACTAGTAGGAGACTGCCAGGGTAACCATAGATGGGGGCCGGCGGCTGGTGATAGACTGTCAGGGTAACCAATGTCTGGACCATGCTATGACACTCCCTCCTATGGAAACCTAGTATTCCCTTGTCTCTTGTCTCTCTTTGATGTTGTGTGGCTCTGGAAGTGGTGTTGCTGTTGTTGATGTTGTATTGCACTTGTTCATTGATGTCACGTTAGCCCTTGTGTTATCTTTTGTCTTTTGTCTCTTTCGTGGTGGGACCTTAATGCTATCTCCTAGCACAGGGGGTGGACCTTAGGGTTCTATATGGTTTGGTGGAATGTGCTTTGTACTCCATTGGGTTCCCTCACTTGGTTCGTGTTCATGGTGATTACTCCTAGATATGAAGACTTCTACACTTAATTTAGTTCATGTGGATTATCTTTCATGTATTGTATAGTAATTTATTGTACTATGTATTATTCTCCTGATGTATTCCCCTCACCTATTTGCGAGGAGACATTGTGATTCAAGATGTAATAATGTAATGATGTATCATTGTAATTATTGTAAAATCTCTCTTGTAATGATGAATGTAATTGATATTATGGTCAATTTAATGAATATTGATGTTATTATATGGTTAGCATGAAATGGATAATTTCATATTAGTTGATCTTGTAAATGTGATGGTGAAATGGAATTTCATATTGTTGTTAGAATGTATTCAATATTGTAATGATTTATAGTTTCTTGCTATTTAGTTAATGGGAAATCTAGTAGTGCAGTCATAGACCTTAGAGGATTCAGGTTAGAAATTGAGTTAATGTCTCATGTATAATCATGTGATTATTGCACTTTAAAAAAAAAATTGTTCCTTTTTAGGTGTTAGTGTGTTGTCGTCTAGGGTCTTGTGGCGGGGCATTACACATGGTATCAGATCCCAAGTTCAAACATTGGGTCCTCTGGGTATATACAAGAGCCCATTAAGTTGTATTAGTTGCATAGATTTTGAAGTTTACGTTTTCCCTTGTTGACCTCATCTAACTCCTTGAACTTTTCCTTGGTGGTGTCAGTGTAGGATAATGCCTATAGGTCGAGGGCATGGTAGAGGTCATGGTGGTGGCTGTGGGGCTAATCACCAAGAATCCCCTCCCCAGAGTTCCCACGAGTCTGATCTTGAGGAACGATAGGGATCCCAAAACAATCAGGGAGGTGGAGGATAGAATCTAGATTAGCTAGGGTTGGAAGGCGAACAGTTGTGTCACTTGAGGAGGTTCTTGCATGTCTAGGTCTGAGACAGGAGGATGAGCAGTTGGTGATTAGGGAGAGAGAGAGAGGTCTCCCAAGAGGAGAGAGATTGCAATTGAGTAGGATGCTATATTAGGTGGTCATATAGGGCCCTTTTGCAAGCACGTCCTCCTACATTTGATCGAACTAGCAGTGGTTTGGAGACATAGACCTGGTTAATTGATCTGAATAGGTGTTTCGCTATGCATCCATATGGTAGCAACACCAAGGCTAGGTGCATTATCATGCATCTCCAAGGTTTTTCATCCATGTGGTGTCATTTGGAGGAGTAGAAGCTCCATTTGGATATAGATTCATCCTCATGGGAGATGTTCTTAGAGAGATTCAGAGCTCGGCTATTGTCTGATCATTGGCAACAACGTCATGCGGATGAGTTCCATGAGCTGAGATAGATGGTGATGTCAGTTGAGCAGTATGAGCAGAGATTTTATGAGCTCAAGTAGTATGCTGACATAGGTGATGATGAGGGTATGTTAGTACAACACTTTATCAAGAGCTTGTATGCCTATATCAGTGGGGGTGTTTGTGTGTTTGAGCCTAAAACCATGGAGGTAGCTATGGAGAAAGCTCAGATAGTTGAGGAGAATTTGGTTATGGCTTTAGGTGGATAGACAAGTGACTGATTGGTAGTGCACCTCCAGTTGGTGTTGGATCTCAGGGTGGTACTATTGGCACATGACTTCTAGTGTTGTCATTGATGGCAACCTAAGTCATTATTCTGGTCTGTAGATTAGGATTTTTTCACATCGGCAGGCAGAGTAATGAACAAAGTATTACCGGAAGAGAGAATGAAGAACAGGGTATCCAGTTGGTATGTCGATCTGTATGCTTCACCACATTATCATTTTGAGTTGTGGATCTCAAGGAAGGTTGTTAAGTATCTATATTATCTTATTGTTATGTTTTGTGATGTTGCATTAATCAGTGTATAAGTTAGGAGATCCAACAGGATGATTTTTTGTTTATTAGCTCATAGTGGCCGACTTAGTGAATATGGCATGTTGCGGATATTCGAGGTATAATTAATTAAGGTATCCTAAGCTTGAAGATTTTGTTTTGGGTCCTAGTTATTCCATGGGCTTAATTTTGATGTGGGTACACCAAATATTAAATGTGGTTTTGAGCCGATTATTGGAAAATATTTTTATTTTTGTTGAAGTCATACGAAGTGACTAAATCTTTGATAGCGATATATATAAGAGATCGGTTAATTCATTTTGTACAGTGAGAGTGTGTATGTTCGAAGTGTGCGAATAGCAGAAGGTTGTTGAGTGATTATGCACAGTTTCACGTGTACAGAAGAGGATTGTTGTGAAGCAAATTAAGGCAGAGCAGAGTGAAGTGCAAAATCAAATAGAAGTTCTAGAATATGATCTATGAGCCTCACCGGAACTAAAACCAGGCATTTGTAGATGCTACTTTCTCAATTCAACTCTTTGTTGTAATCTAAATATATTGTAAGGTAGTAAGCCTTCCTAATTTTGAGTAGTGTTCTCTAGGGAGTGTGTCTGAATGCATGTGCATTCCCCTTTTTCTTTATACTTTTAACAAAGTATAAATTGTGGATTAACCTCCACCGTGGTTTTTCCCCTAACAAGGTTTCCACGTAAAAATCTTGGTGTTATGGAGTTTTGATTATTTCCTTCATGTGATTGCATCTTTACTTTTGTTTAAATTTTGTAAATGGTTTAAGATATGGATTGTAATTTAAATATTGAACAATCGATTCACCCTCTCTGTTCCTTGAGTCCAACAATTGGTATCAGAAAGGTTCCTCCTCAAGAGAATTTGCAATGCCTTGAGGTGGATCTTGGAATACAATGGACTCCTCGTGGTTAAATCTGTACCTTTGTGGCACTGATATCTTGATTAGTCTAAAGCAAGTCGCACTAAAAGCAACCCTGAGGATGCTGAAAAATTCATTCAATCATTGAAGGATAAAATCAACGAGTCAAGAGAAAAGAGGAAGGAACTATGTGATCGGCTGAAGCAGAAATAAAGTAAATGCTTGGAAAATGTTCACCTGAATCAGACCCTAAAATAAATGACTGAAGAGTGTGAAAATCTTGCTAGAGACAATGCTACTCTAAAGATTGAGATGGAATCTATGGTGATGAAGCTAAGGAAATTGAAGAAAGGAAGAATGAGGAGAATTTGACCCAGTCCTTAAAAGAAATATTTGAACAATGCAACAGAGTTAATAGTGGATTCATTCAACTAGAGATTGAACTGCAACAATTCAGAAATAATGAACAAGAGCTTGAAAGATAGATAGTTATTCTCAGAGATGAACTCACTACTACAAATTAATACAAGGACAAGTTTAGGATTAATTAATACAAGGACAAGTTTAGGATTAGTTAAAGCAGATTGATGAGTTGGACTAAAGGAAAAAGGATGTCACAATGAGGTCTTGGATATGAGAAGGGAGAAAGCTCCAGATCTGAACATAAGGATTCCAGACAAAGAAATTAGATGAACAAAGGCATAAGGTATCCAGTAAGACAACCCAATGCTCAAAATTTTAATGGTCATTGCTTTGCTTGTAATAAAATTGGTCATATGGCTTCAATGTAGAAGTAAAATAAATTCAAGTAGTCCATCATTCTCGGGTCATTTTAGTTGTACGTTTGGTCATAAGAAATCAATGCAAAAGTATGTCCGGCTGTAAGGAATGTTAAATGCCACAGCCAGGAATGATTTGGGCATATTGCTAATCAATTCGCATCAAGAGGAAATCAATGGAATGAATGGTCTAGATAAAGAAACTGCGTTACACCATGTATAGATTTGGTCACATTGCAAGATTCTACAGAAACGTAAACATGGATAGAAGAGGTTTGCATACAAAGACGTAATTTCACTGAAGATGATAAAGGAAAAAGGGAAAGCATTAATGGGAAGAAATAAGAGATCGAAGAAGAAAACATGGGTAAGGGAAGAGTGAGTCTAATGAAGAAAATAAGCCCACACCAAAATCTGCTTCTGGTAATTCCTTCGAAAATTGATCTTAGACCATTGGCCTAGGGGGATTTTTTCAAGAAAATCCTTTGTCCCCCTATTGGTAGCTGGCACCGTAATGCAAGAAATTGTTAGTAGTTGTGCTAATATTTTACAAATGTATCGATGATCACTTGTGTGGAAATTTGAGAAGTAGAAGGTCTGCAGATGAATCCTTCTTTTGTTGTCTGAGAAAATAGAGTATCTGGAACACCTAGGGAAAACATTGCCTGCAAAATTTAGTGCAAGCTTACAAAGGGTATTTGGAACCCTCATTTGTCACCTGTAATACAACGGGGCGTATGGCTTCCCCATAGAATAATTTTGAAGGAGGAAGTCAATCTCGGGCGGTGAATTTCCTTCGGTATTTCACTTGCTTGTAGAATTCTCACTTAATTTGGTGTTCAGTAGAAACTTGTTTGGTATGGAAAAGAAAATGAAGCAAATCAAAGGAATGGTAAATTTGGATGAATATAGCAGTAAGAAGATTAGGGATGTGAGAAATTTGTTGTTGGTCGATGAATTGAAGTGGCTTGAAGGTGTGAAACACAAAATTTTGGACATTTGGAGTGAATTTCCTTATTTTGATAATGTGGAAGTGGTTAGGTTTATCTTGAATAGATTGAATGATGACATTGTAACTTCGGATAAACCCTATCCCATTTCAAAAGAGGTGATTAAGAATCTAACTAGATTATGCAATGTTGGGGATATACCAAACAAGAAGCTCTATTCGTAACAAAAAGAAGTCAAACCCTGATCCGTGAAAGTAACCGGATATCAAAGAGCTTTGATAACTCGGGATGATCAAAGATCCGGATAACAAGGTACATTGCACATGGAATCTCATACAAAATATTTTTCAGAAATAGGGAAGGCGCAACTTTAGTAGGTGCATTTTACATCTCTCATAAAATGATAATGGAGGATCATGATTTTGACCTGTGTGAATTGCTAAAAGATCAATTGATGGAAAATGTGCAACTAACAAAGGAGGCAAATTACCCCTTCAGGTTTGGTACCTTGGTCATATGTCTTGTGATGTATTTTCTGAATTGCTTGCCACAAATCAATAATGTTGTATGGAAAGAGAACGAACCAGTTTGTAAACAGATTTTTGAACATTCTAATACTTTGGAAAATTGTAAGCAAGAGTATGCAAATTTCTTTAAAGAATTGCTAGGGAAGTTTGGAGAAATTAGCATTTCCATTCGGTAAGAGCACTTGAAGTTGGATCCTCTTCTAGTGAGAAGGAGAGGAAGAAGAAAAGAGCACAAGAGATTGATGATTACACTCCTCCAGCACACAAGACTCAAAAAATTGAAGGAAAAGGTAAAGAACAAGTGATTGTGGACATACCAGATGAGGAATTTGATGAGTACACTCCAAGGGAAGAATCAAAATCAGTTGAACTAGATGTAGTAATGGTAGAAGGAAGCGAAGAAGAAGGGGTTTTATCGAAAGTAAAGATACTGCAACTTGTTTAGGAGAAAGATGGGATGTAGAAAATTGCTGACATATGGTCTGATAGACCCTCATATGAGCAGGACCTAATCGAGAGCACACTAAGTACTTATTTTGTGCACAATAACATTGATTTGGAGAGTTTGCATAATGTGTTTCCTGAGGAGATGATTGAATGCATTAAGGAAGCCATGGTCTCTGAGTCCTAGGACAGGGAATAGGGAGAGATAATTCTACATCTGAAGGAGCAATTCAGGTTATCTCTTACCAAACTAAAAAGGAAAATGAATTTGTTGAGGCAATGCATAAATACAAAAAACAACATCTACAACTATTGTCTTCATTGGCCTCATGTAGTTGGGAGATACAAAGATAAGCTGGAGCAAATTGAAATTGAATTGAACAAGATTGGTCAGGATTATAACATGTTTCAGGATTAGGATGGTGTAGTCAAGAAAAGGATTCAAGAGTTGTAGTTTTAGCATACAAAATTTCAATTCACCAGAAAAAACCTTGTGGACACCTTTTGGAAGGTGAAGGATTTAACCGAATACTGCATCAGAGCGCTTAATTGAGGCCTCTGAAAGGAGAAAAATAGAAGAGGCAATCACAAATTCCAATCTCTCATCCAAATTATCAAGCGCATATTTGAGAACAAACTTGATCTTAATCATTGGGATTTTTAGTAGAAGCTTGAGGAAATTTCTTCAAAATGAAAGATAAGTACAAGATAATTTTTTGACCTCTAGTAGCGCTTGTATTTCTTCAAATTTTGATCCAATTTTTGAATTAGCAATGGGGGAGATCCAAAATATGTTTGTCATTGATGTCAAAGGGGGAGAGAGAGAAGTGAAAAATGCCTTATCATTCTAAGGGGGAGTTGTGTTTTGAAATTTTGAACTCTGGGAGCGTAATCATATTGGTTCCGACACTTAGTCATTTTTCACTAAGTGTTTCCATCAATGCCAAAGGGGGAGATTGTTGCATATGATTTCTAGTGTTTTCATTGATGGAAACCTAAGCCATTATTCAGGTTTGTAGATTAGGATTTGTTTATACCAGCAGACAGAGTAAAGAACAGAGTATTACCAGAAGAGAGAATGAAGAACAGGGTATCCAATTAGTATGTCGATCTATATGCTTCACCGGATTATCATTTTGAGTTGTGGATCTCAAGGAAGGTTGTCAAGTATCTATATTATCTTATTGTTAAGTTTTTTGATGTCACATTAATCAATGTATAAGTTAGGAGATCCGACAAGATGATTTTTTTTATTAGCTCACGATGGCTAACTTAGTGAATATGGCATGTCGCGGATATTTGAGGTATAATTAATTAAGGTATCCTATGCTTAAAGATTTTATTTTGGGTCCTAGCTATGCCATGGCTGACTTTGATGGGTACACATCGAATATTAAAAGTGGATTGAGCTAACTATTAGAAAATATTTTTATTTTGCTGAAGCTGACATATAGCGACTAAATTCTTGGTAGCAGATATATATATATGAGATCCATTAATTCATTTTGAAGTGTGAATAGGTGTATGTTCGAAGTGTGCAAATAGTAGAAGGGTTTTTTGAGCCATTATGCATAGTTTCACTTAAGTGGGCGAGGATTGTTGTGAAATGAATTAAGGCGTAGCAGCGGCGCAAAATCAGATGTATTGGGTCCGCACTCCACCTATGAGCCTTCACCTGAATCAAACTAGGCATTTATAGATGCTACTTTCTCAATTCAACTCTCTTTGTTGTAATCCAAATATATTGTAAGGCAGCGAGCCTTCCTAATTTTGAGTAGTGAGCTCTAGGCAGTGTGCCTGAATGCATGTGCATTCCCCTTTTTCTTCATACTTTTAACAAAGTATAAATTATGGATTAACCTCCACTGTGGTTTTTCCCCTAACAGGGTTTCCACGTAAAAATCTTGGTGTTATGGAGTTTTGATTGTTTCCTTCATGTGCTTGCATCTTTACTTTTGTTTAAATTATGTAAATGGTTTAAGATCTGGATTGTAATTTAAATATTGTTGAACATTGATTCACCCCCCCTCTCAGTGTTCCTTGAGTCCAATAGGTACATCTTAGGTTGCGGATTCCTCTAAGAACCATCAAGCACCCGCTAAGGGTGAGCAGCAACAGCAACACTCTTAGTCAAAACATAAGAATTCTCAGTCTCAACATGGTGGTAGTTGGTTTCAGGAAAAGAAAGATCAGAATTGGCAGCGAATCAAGCGTGATCATTTTGACCAGCAAGCACAAAGCTCTCATTCTGTGGTTAGTGGAGTTAATTTTCTGCAGTCCAGTGCCCCCTTAGGTGGTTGGGGTTTTGGTAGAGGCATGGGATGTTTCTCTTGTGGTCAGCAAGGTCACATTGCTAGACAGTGTCCTCAAAAGGGCACATATGGATTTAGTCAGAGGTCGACCGCTTCAGAGCCAACAGTAGGAGATGTAGGAAAATTGCACAGGGTGTTTGCAACGGTTGAGAGCCACCAGGTCGAGCATTAGGACACAATCGTTGAGACTTCAGGTAGAGGACGGGTAGCATTCTTTGGAAATCGTACTTGTCCTGCAGCTACGGGGATTGACCCTCGAGGGCAATTCATGGTCCAGGTGAGGGTCCAGTGGGATCCTACTGACGAGTCTTCTGCTACCTGGGAGGATGCTTCCAGGATGAGAGAGTTATACCCATATCTATTTGTAGGCTTCCAAGAGTAAGCCTGGTCCTAGGAGGGAGGATGTAGTGCCCCTCAGTTTGCTTTCTGCTTCTGACAATTACTTGGTTGTATTTGGACATTTTGATACTTGTTTGATGATACTTGGATATCATGATACTTTGACGCTCAATTATGATGACACATTTATATATGATTTTTTTATGCTTATACCATGCTTCGTAGATCAGTTTACTTGTTTATGTGAGTTATCATTGATATGAGTATTATGTGATTGTTAGATGTATGTTCGCATCATGATTTGATATATGTTTATTGTGTGTCGATGCATTGGTGAAGGGGAACATGGTTGCATCACTCGCTTGTGAGTGCCCTGCAACACTACGATTTTCCCTTCACGGTGTGTTTGCTTGTTTGTCTATGTACACGTTCAATCATCTGGTTTGTTGCAGGTTGTAGGTACCAGGAATCAACTCCACCTGAATTGTCGAGTTTGAGCGAGCAAATATTAAGTGTGGGAAAATAATAAAAGAAAATTAAATAAAATAATTAATTTTTTTACTGCATGGAGTAATGGGCAATAAAGAAGAGTAAATAAATTAGTTAGAGTTAACTAGGAGAGGTGCTTTTGGTTATTTTTCGAGAAACTAATCTTGCTTCTCTCGATCATGAATTCTTCTCTATTCTTGAAAACTTTCTTGGAGTTTTGGAAGCTGGGAATTGGGGTTTTTTGCAGTGTTGTGGAATTTAGAAGGTTGGAAGTTGGAATTGCAGTAGCAGGTTGGGATTGAGCTCTACATCAAATTAACACTTGAGCAACAGGAGATAAAACCAGGTTCTTGCTAAACTTGATTTTAATCTTGTAGCAAATAGAGGTAGAATAATTGTTTGCTAGAATCAAACCATTCTTGTTCATCTCTGAGTTGTGCAATTTTAGTAAAATTATTGTTGGGAAATGCCACAGCTTTTCTTGAAAACAAAGAATTGTGCTTACTTTGCAATCTGGTCATGCGTGCTTGCTATTCCTTGAGTCAATATTTTGTATTCATTCTTCAGACTGTAAAAACACCTATGCCCCTGAGATATTAATGTTACTTTATGCCAGTAACCAAGTCAGATTAGTATTGCCTCGCCTACCCTGGTATACTTATTTAGATTAGCATGTATTTAGGGAATATCCTTGTTTTCTTTTAATTTGTATTGATATAGCTTGGGAAAATTTTGCTCTCGTGTCAAATCTTAATGATATAGGTATGCTTTACTGACTGCATTTGGTATTATTGTAATGGCACATATTACGTACTGGCCAATTTTGTTTTTTGTGGTATTGAATCATGTTGAGACCTTGGCATAGCTTTTATGTATTACAGCCCTATTGCCCATGCCTTAATATGATCACTAAGTTCTTTTTAATGGATTCGGTGGCTGGTAGTCGATATCTTATGTCTTGAACTAAGCAATTGATATTTTTAAATTCCAACTTCTTTAAGCCAACACAGGCCGCCACCCCTCTTTGCATGCTAGGTTGAGCATGGTCAAGAAAGGATTTAAGTCTACTATTTTTTTTATTTTATTTTTTTCTAAACCACTGTTTAATCATGATAAATTCGGTTGGCCCTGTTATCAATTTCCAGCTAAATTGTATTTGCTTCTTTCAAATAAGATGGCTTTTGATATTGCTCTATTAAGGTTTTGTTAACTTCGTTTGGCACCATGCAATTTGAATGTAATTCTCAATCTCTTCATGTTGTGGTCACTGCCCCTCTCTTCTTGTTTGGTCAAGCTTGCTACCATTAACCTTCAAATATCTATATATATTCTTTGATGTTTATTGAATGCATCCAATTTGTGGAATCATTGATGTTAGAAACTCGACTTAACCTTTCATCGTCACCGCCTCTGATATTCTCTGCATGTGAAGTTGAATCTAGTACTGATAACCTCCAATCAGTTAAAACATGTTATAAACTGTCTTTAATATGTATCAAACTTGAATGCACTGAAATTCGTTCTGAGGTAAACAATGTATAGAAAATAATGGTCTTGATTA